>CM031244.1:5683361-5790861 GCA_018340775.1 Taxus wallichiana var. yunnanensis
TCGTAGTATGCTAAAAGTTAAAATTTGGGTTTCGTTTCGGTTTGTCGTTTGGACCCAACGTAGAAATGGTTATCCGCCTTTTGTAAACCTCTTGTATTTTTACATGAAAATTTCTTGCAAACCTAGGTCTTGAGAAAAAACCTCACTCTTAGGTTTTGCAAGGGGGTTTTGTAGGCCTCGGGTTGTTGTTTGACCGGCCAAACTAGTCCAATTACGATTGGTGGCTCTGGAAAACTAGTTGTCGTTGGTAAATCATCCGCCATTTCTAAGTTTCGTAAAAACTATGAATTCTTGGTATATAAGAGAGTGTGTAAGAATTTCCCCACTAAGCATTTAACATTGGAAGTCAGTTTTTGAATGCGATTTCTTAGCCACCAGTGCTAAAATTGGATGCTTTTGCAAACTAGTCCAATTACGACCGATGGCTTTAGAAAACTAGTTGTCGTTGGTAAACCGTTCGCTAGTTCTAAGTTCCGTCAACTCCTATGAATTATTGGTATAAAAGTGAGTGTGTAGGAATTTCCTGCTATGCGTTTGCAATCGATGTCGGTTTGTGAACGTAATTTCTTAGCCCCCGAGCTAAAATTGGACGCTTTTAAAACTAGTCCAATTACAACCGATGGCTCAAGAAAACTTGTTATCGTTGGTAAACCATTCGCCAGAGTCTATGTTTCGTCAACTTATATGGATTCTTGGTATATAAGAGAGCATGTAAGAATTTCCCCACTATGCGTTTGTTCATCTAAGTCGGTTTTGGACGCAGCTTTTTAACCCTCGAGCTAAAATTTGACGTTTCACAATCTAGTAGGAAAATTTGAAAGAAGGTCGAGGACCGATCCGAAAATGGTTTTTACCCCTAGGTACCGTTTTAATTTTTTTGGATACTTTAATATTCCCATCAAAGTTGACTTCTTAAATTTAGAAATCACCCATGCTAAAAAGTGCGACCCCTTTGGGCATTAAATAATGCTTTTAATGGAATTTATTAATTGATTTTATTCCTAATTTTGGCGCCATGGATAAATAGAAGGTCAATGCATGATGTTAAGTCAAAGAGAACTGAAGGAAGCATGCTTTAAATAAATAAAATAAATTTATTTAATGGCAGCCAACAACATGCAAAATTAGGCGCCCAAGTTGGATGAATAAACATGTTTGTTTATTAATTAATTGCCAGGAAATAGGAGGGGAAATTATTAAAAATAGAATGCTGAGAGTTATATAAGCATGGGCTGCCATAGTAAAGAAGTAATTAATTCTTTTAGCAAAGGATTCCAGCTCGGACAGTTTTGGCGCCCAAGGAAGGAGGATTTTTGCATAAAAAGTGTTTTCATTGCCAAAAAGCTTCAAAGTTTGGCGCCTAGGGTTGGGGGCTTGATTTAAGTTTTGGTTAATTATCTACATATTGGTATAGGTGCCCAGGTGAAGTTAAAAATATTTATGCTTGCTTTGCATGCAAGCAAAGCCTCAAATTTTAGGGCAACAAGCTTTATATGTAGATTTTTGTGATAAAAATAGTGTTCATGCTCTGGATTCTGTCTTTATGTCTCAATTAATTTCCGGCATTCATTACGGTGCTTATATAAGTGAAAGGAAGTTCAAATCAATGTCGGTACATTGAATATATCTTTGAATCAAGAAATTCCCAAATGCCGCACGAATTACAAAGAATTCGTCGAAATAAAAGGAAAAAGAGTTTCTCGGACAAAGATTGCTCCGACCATGATAAAGCGAGATGAAAGAGAAGGATCATCGAATTATGCATTACTTCCGATTTGTTGATATCGGTGATATGGATCTAGGCCTCGAACCCCTCTTCAAATTGATTGATGAGATCCAGGGTTGGAAAGACATCTCTCATGCAGCAAGAAAGAGCAAAGTGGAATCATTCGAGCTTTAGCATTCCCAATCAACTCGATTGCTTGAATTTGTCATGGAGTGTACAAGGTCATACCATCTCCTATCCGAACAATTTGGGATGTCTTTGCGCGAAAGACGATAATCGGGCCGATGCACAATTTATCAATTATTGTCCGAAGATTCCAACGCGACCGGTGGTGACTACAATTAGCATGTTGGGCGCTGGCAATGATGGGTGAAGCACATGAGCGGATGAGTGATCATTTAATGTAGGAAGTGGAAAATGTAAGTTACCAAGTTAAATCTATCGATGAATGGAAGAGCCTAATCATTCGCCAAGCTTTTGTACAACTTAGTGAGGTTTCAGCTTGTCTAAAGGTTATGAAGGATGCATTAGTTCAGCTAAAGCAACTGGTGACAAGCACAATAGATATGAATACAATGGTTGAAAGTAACCTGGGCACTTTGGTCGAGATAAATAAGCTGCCGAAGGAGGTTTTGATTGCAGAATGAATTGTGCCCGATGGATCGGTTGAAAAGGGGAAGCAACTTGAATTTACGGTCTCTTTCCATTTGGAGATCTTCAGAATCATGTTGAAAAGAATGTGAGTGCTCGAGAGTATGGTATCATCACTGTCAAGCAATGTCATTGCTTTCACCAACGAGGAAGTGGTTGGGAACGTTTCTTCATACAAAAGGACCATTCCCAACAAAGTGCTTGATTCCCTGGAAGGCTCTCTTCTAATGATTCAAGAGAGGATTGATGAAGTTGTTAGGCCTTTCACGATGAATTCAATCAGTAAGTTGGTAACACTGAAATCAGACATTAAGAAGTTTGGGCCTAGTTTGAAGGAGGTGGAAGCGAGCATCAAAGTTTTGAACGAAGGATTGCTACAGCAATTCAAGACAGAGAAAGAAGTTGTGGCTAAAACGGATGGGAAATTGCTGAACTATATGTTCGAAAAGTATATTCAGTATCAAAACAAAAAGAAAGTGTAGAAGTTACAGCTGGCAAATCTTCCTTCTTCTTTTCTCTTATTTCTTATGTCCCCGGATGTAATTGTAAACTTAAAAGTTATTGGTTTGAAAACCATTACTTTAAGTTATTTGGAATGACTCTTTGAGTTAAGTGACAGATGTGCACAATTTTAGCTTGAACTCCTGATGCATGTCACTAAGAGAGGAATTAGGGGAAGATGATTGCCAGATGTTCTTTTTACTTCTTGTTTATGTTCTAGTTCAGTTATAGTCTCCCATTTGTAATTTCCCCTCTACATGCTATAAGTAGAGGAAGAACCTACGGGTTAAAGGATCGGAATTTGTAATCAGCATTCTTGTGTTCCAGACTTTGAGCTGAAACCCCTGATTTCTGCAAGCAGAGGAATATAGAAGAGATTTCTGGAGAACTTTGTGTCAATGGTGCATTTTGCTTCTTACTTTCTTTCTAGATTTGTTCATAAACTGTGTTATTTTAGATCTAGATTTGAAAGTTTCCTTTGCTTTGAATTTTTGCTTAATGATCTATTTGTTTTAATCTATGTGCATGCAATCAACCCTATAAACTATTGCTTGGGTTGTACATCCTCTCTACTTTCTTCTGTTTCCTATTATTTTCTTATTATGCAGATTTTTCCTTTTTATAGTTGCTTACTTGCATCAAAACCGTATAGCTATGGTTCATGAGCTACACAGCTTAAAGTAATACCCACAAATAGATATTAGGATATATAAATGACAAAATATTACATGGTAGTCTCACCGGTAAATGAGTGAGATTTATCTCATGACTGCCTAGGTTTTTAGATGTGCAAAAATCTAGCCAACAATTTTTGGTGACTCCGCTGGGGAACAACTATCTTTGCAGATCAAAGCTTATCTCTTGTAGATCATAGTGTTTTCCCATTCAACTTTCAACCTGGTTGAATGTCCATTCACCCGATCTGTGAAGGCATAAGGAAGGACTGATCATTTCTACAGATTGCAAGAGCAATTCAATTTCAATCATCCTCCTCAAGTTAGAAGCCGCAGATCTAGTCTCTCACCAGGAAGAAGAGTACACATTCATCTAGATCCGGATCGTCTTCAGCATAATCCAGAAGCTAGAATTATCCATCAAGTCTACTCTCATAGAAGACGTGCCCCATTCATCATGCAAAATCAGAATCAAAACCAGATAGTACTTGTTCCATGGGGAGCAACTTTTGGGCCACTGAACTTGACCCCGCCTATGCACGATCTGCCTAAAGGGTCTAGAAATAATTTCCCGAAATTCTTTGGAGACGGAAAGCAAAATCCAGATGATCACTTGGCAACATTCTTCATATCTTGTGGTGTGCTTGCAGTGGAGCATGAAGATGTCTCGGTCAGAATTTTCATTGAGACTCTCCATGATTTGGTCGAGAATGGTTCTATCAGTTAGCCCTTGAACTATAACAAATTGGGCGTCCATGCGAGAACAATTTTTGAAGAGATTCAAACCTACAAAAGACGCTAGCACTCTGATCACTCAACTGATGCAGTTAAAGAAGGAACCAAATGAGAACATAAAGGATTTTGTATAAAATCCCCACTTCTGTTGCGCTTAGCAATGAAAATCAAAAGATGTTTTTTATAAACACTCTGTTGCCCGAAGTTGGATATCAACTGTGAAGGGCAAGACCTGTGAATCTACTAGAAGCAAAAAATGTTGTTGTGGAGGTTGAAGATGACTTGATCATGGCTGGAAAAATCAGACAATCACCCCACAAAGGTGATGGAGCTTCTTCAAGTACTTCCGACCCTTTGTTGCAAAGGTTGGCTAACGACATGCTGCAAATCAAGAAGCAAATATCTCTAGGAGGAAATGTGACTCCTTCAAGAACAGCTCCTACTCGAACCTTTAACATCAAAATAAAAATGGAAATAGACTTACTCTGCACCATAATGGTTGGCAATTGAAGCTGCTCTAAGGAACAACTTGGAAACTAATGAAGAAGATCTTGGCATTGATGAATCATTTGATGAAGAAGACTTTGTAGATCTTGCTGGTGACTCCAACATTGGTTACCTAGACTATGAATCTGATGAGGGCTATTATGAATCTTTTGAAGATTCTGATGGTCACACATTTGTGGTATTCACAAGGTCCCAAACACGCCAAAATGTTGAGGCATCCACAAGTGGCCAAAGAAGAGAAAGAGAAGATCCTGGGCCAGATGTTACTATCCTAAAAAGAGGCAGTACACTACCTTCTTCATTAGCTCCCAAGGATAAGCATGCAAGTTCTTTCAATTCGCAGCAAAGGGCCAATGTGCATCCAACTGAAGTAAGTCAAGCTTTCGACATTATTGATCACATTAAAAAGACCAAGGTTCAGATGTCAGAAGTTGAGTATTTGAGGGCATTTCTTGATCAACTAAATAGGTTGGTTAAGTATGTGCAAAGTAATGGTCCCAATACTCCAACAAATAGTGTTTCACGGGGTATCTTGTCTAGTCCAAAGATTACTCCTCCTTCAAATAATGTGGCTGCAAGATCTTCTCCTTCTACTTCTTCTCCTGCTACATCGGAAAGGATCGAGCCATTCTATGTGTCATTACTTATTAACGGTTATAAATTAAGTAATTGCATTCTAGATTCTGGAGCTTCCGACAATGTGATGCCTACCAAAGTTGTTGATGCTCTGGGTCTCACATTGACAAAAACCATTGGAAGATGCTATTCAATGGAAAGACAAGTACCTCTGGTTGGGAAAATCAAAGATGCACAAGTAGTACTTGCTTCATTCCTAGACAAAAGATTAAAGTTGACTATCCTTGTAGCAGACATCCCAATATCTTATGGCATGTTGTTGAGTAGGAATTTCTGTAAAGAATTGGGTGGAGAAGTCAAGATGGATTGGTCTTGTGCGCACATACCAATCAAGGGAGTTAATTAGAAGTTAGAACTTGAGAAGAAATCCAAGTAAATATCTAAATCTGAGGATCCTAGATCTCATATATTGTTTCAAGAATCCGATCGTGGAGTTTATTATCTAGAATTGGATAAAGAAGAAATTCAACCTGTGTTCTAAGAGCCACATCAACTAGATAATAAGGTTTGGTCTCTGGAATTTGATGGCAGCTATTGTTCATTTGGATCCGGTGTAGGCGTTGTTCTTATTTCTCCTGAGGGAAAGGTGCATGCACATTCCTTCAAGTTAATGTTTGAAAATACTAACAACACGACGGAATATGAAGCACTGTTATTAGGTATGGAGCAAGCAAGAATAATGGGAATCAAGCTCTTACATGCAAAGGGAGATTCTGAATTGATTGTTAAGTAGATACGAGGTCTCTACCAAGTCAAAAAGGAAAAACTTTGGCATTATAGAGACCGAGTCTATTCTGCTATCCTAGATTTTTTGGCTTTCTCAGTATCCTATATTCTGAGAGAGAAAAATTCTAGAGCTGATTCACTTGCAGTGACTGCAGCTTTATTAAATCCAGATCAACCACCCACATTCTTTAGATAGGGGGATTACAAATTTGAGATGGTCTTCCACCCGAAGGTTCTTGATAATGTCCAACAATGGCAGGTTTTTAATGATGACAAGCAGATTGTTGCATTTCTCCAACAAAAGGACAACTTTGAAGAGATCTACTATGAGGGAAGCAACTCACCTCCAAGACAAACTACTGTGGGAGAAACAGATGCAAAGGTCTCAGGAAGTCAAGATATTATTCAGCTGAAAGGAAATAAAATTCCTAAAGGCTTAGTATCTCTTGAGGAAATGTTTGACAAGCATGATCAGATGCTTAAAAAGAATGAAGAAAGTGGGGAATGTTCTTCCTCCGATACATAGTTATTGAATTTGGGAGAAAACAATGATAAAAAAACTAGTAAATGCTGGTAAGTGTTGTTCAGAGGCTAGAAAGAGAAGCTTTTACAAAGCTTCTTAAGAAATATATGGATGTTTTTGCTTGGTCTTACCAGGATCTAAAGACATCTCAGCATGCAGAAGTTAAACACTATATCCCATTAAAACAAGAACAAAATCCTTTCAAGCATAAGTTGTGGTGGCATAACCCTACTATTTCAAGGAATATCTTTGCGTAAATCCAAGTGCGCTAGATGCAAAGATAATTTACCCCATACATCACTCTAAATGGTTAGCCAATATAGTTCCTGTGAGAAAAAAGAGTGGTGAGATTATATTGTGTGATGATTTCCGCAATCTTAATCAAGCCTCATTAAAAGATAATTAACCCATCCCCATCATGGATAACACTCTACAGGTTGTCACCGGATTTGAAATATTATCCATGCTTGATGGTTTCTCAGGCTACAATCAGGTCAAAGTAGTTGAGGAGGATCAATATAAAACGACATTCATTACACCTTGGGGAACTTTTGCTTATCAGAAAATGCCTTTTGGTTTGATCAATGTTGGAGCTATGTTTCAAAGGGCTATGGATTTGGTGTTTGCTCATCTCAAAGATAAAAGCATAGTAGTGTACCTCGATGATTTGATGGTCTTTTCCAAGCAAAGAAGCAAGCACATCTCAGATCTTGAGGAAGTCTTCATACAATGCCGTAAACATGGTATTTCTCTAAATCCTAAGAAATTTATCTTTCTTTATGTGAAGGAAAGCTACTAGGGCATATTGTCTCTAAGGAAGGTGTTGGTATCCAAATTTATTCTCCTACGAGGGTTGAGCAACATCATGAAACTGGCAGGATGCTTAGAGACAGACGAATCATGATATAAGTCGTTTTGTAGCCGGGGAGGGGATTCAACTGACTCTTTGTCACTCAGGCGTTGGAGAAATGGATATCACCTTATTGAGGGTTTGATCTACCCTCACTACTTTAGGTTGTGCCTTCAACCAAGGTGAGAGGACTCTGTTCTGTAACCTGTGTTGGTGAAGGATATCAAGAGATCCTTCTTTGCACAATTTTCATGAGAACCTTGAGAAAATATGATCAATACAACACAATCTAACTCTCACGAGTTGTCACACTAGAGAGTGGAGATGTTTCTTGGACAAGGTTTGGGTTACTAAAGATAATAATTGAATCCTGATTGTTTCTGCATATTTTGGTAGTGGAAATTGTTAAACCTTTGTGGATACATAGTACAAACAGGGGTAGTTCATGTAGGATTTATCATTTAAGAATTTTTTTGGTGGGAAGTTAAGAAAGATAAAGTTGATTATACCAAATCTTCGAGAACCTTTACAAATATTGGAACACTCACAAACAAAATGCTTCAAAATATTCCTTCAACCAAAAGGTGTGTATCAATGGAGGCCCAGAGATGCACAGTTTCATACACTCTTCAAGAATTCAACATAAAGTATCATGCTAAAGACTCAATTAAATGTTGAAATTCCCTGATTCGTCACACCTAAGATACACTCATAGACTTACAAACAATCTTTGTCAACCTAGTGAAAGTAGAGTGATTTTAAATTGTTTATTTCATTACAAGATGAAAGATCTTCTCACAATGAAATTGCAAATGCCAAAATACTACCACAGGGATAAGATCTTGTGTGATTCGAGAGGATTTCAACATAAGATTGCAACAGGAACAAGAAAAACTATTTGAAAACATTTTGAAATAAGAGCAAACACAATTGTGCTCATGATCAACACAAATTCATTTCAAGGTTCATTAGATTCATCAACAAGGGAGAGTTTCTTTAACAATCTCAGAGCTTGTCAATGGTTGTACACTTGCAACCATCTTGACATGATTAAATCTAAAACATAGGAAAAAAATAGGTTTCTCAGACGATCTCTCGGGAAAATGGTTTTTCCTCAAAATTTCTCAGAAAAATTAACCCCCTATGCAAGAGTATTCTCATTGCATTTATACAATTTCACTCACTCACTCATCCAAAATTTTCTCCCCAAAAGTCTAAATCTTCAAGAAAATATTCCTCTTTACAACATACCATTTAATCATGTTTACTCCTTGAAAATATCTTACTTTCTATCGCAGATGGATGAATCATGAACTGATCACATTTCTCAGTTCCTCAACTATGATTGGGATGCCATGTCATAACTTTTGATAGTATTTTTAATCATTCTTTTATTTTATCATGCAAGAAATCCCCTTTTTAATAATTCTTAGGTGGCTCCATATGGCTTGATCTGACAAGCAATCCTTTTCACCTTTGAGAATACACCTTGAGGAATAGATACCTGCATTCGTGCCTCTCTAGAAATGAGTGTCCTCACATGGATTATACCACATATCTACGCTGCAAGTCCGAGTCGGCCAAGTGTAAAGAGGAGCCAATGGAAGCCTCCATGTGTCTCCTTGGTGCAACTACAAAGGTGAAGTCTAGAGGCAGTTCCCAAACGAGCGCGGGCCCTCCACGTGTTTAGAACTTGAGAGAGTTGCACCGGTCGCTGAAAAGTCTGAGCATGGGAAGGTCCAACAGAAGCTTCCATGTGTCTGTTCGACGCAACTTCAAAGATGGAGTCTAGAGGCGGGACCTCAAACAAGCACAAGCTCTCCATGTGCCCTCGGCCATTGAAAAAGTCTCGGTATAAAGAGGAGCCATAGGAAGCCTCCACATGTCTCTTCGGCGCTCTTTCAAAAGTAAAATTCAGGGGCAGGTCCCCAAATAAAGCGACCCTCCACGTGGACAAGATTTGAGTTGAAGTGGGCCAAGGGGTGCTTTTCACATTTTGTATCACTTAAAGAAATTGTGCATTTTTGGACAATTTGGCCTGCCCATCCGCTTTTGATATAGGCTTTACACGTGGCTTTCCTAGGCGTTGACAGGATGTGGCTTACTTTATGACTTTCATTCTTTTTCAAAACAAAGCTAAGAATCTCAAAATGCCCCAACAACCCGCCTCCCCACTTTTAACTTTCGATGTGGGCATTAGTGGGGCCGCGCTTCACTTTTATACTTTATTCCTTTTTCATAATAAAGCTAAAAGTTCCAAACACCTCCGGTGACCCGCCTTCCCACTTTGAATTTTCAATGCTTGACTCAAACATGTGACATTATTTGGTCTCCAACAGAATCACGACTCATTTTATAACTTTTCCGCATTTAAAAACAAAGCTAAAATCTTCAAAGTGCTCCAACGACCCGCCTTTGAATTTTCAAATCGCCACGTGTCCTTTTGCGGGCCTTAGGCATTCCTTTTATATTTTCATTCCTTTCGCCATAATGCCTCAAAACATAAAAAGGGTCCGCCTTTCTGCAACCACTTGATTTATGACAGTGTACATCTTTGGGGTCAAAGTAAGAAAATTGCTTTGCCACTTCACATTGTTGAATAGCCAATTAGAAACTATCAAGGCCACGGACCAATTTGATATTTTTACAATTGTGAAAAAAGTGACAAGTTTGCCAAGTAGACCCATCGTGCCGCGTCCAATTAAAAGACGACCGGTATCCACGGATGTTGGGACAGGATTTACAGAGGAAACACAATTGTGGAAGATGCCCAACAACAAAATTTTTACCATGGAGAGAAGATTGTAAATAATACCAAGACTCAATGTGATCCACGACCATAGAGATGGATTTACAACAACACCCTAGTAAAGATGATTTTTTTACGCATCCACATAGGGAGATAGAAAATACTTCAAACCGTGCAGAATGAAGAATTTTAAAAAACAGGGTGAGATTAAATTGAGCACCAACAGAAGGAACCAAGATAGATCCCGAGCGTGTCAAATCTATTCAGACTTTACCATTGCCAACATCCAAAAAGGGAGTTCACTCTTTCTTCGGTAAGGTAAAATTTTTCTAAGATTCATTCCTGACTTCGCAAAATTGACCTATCATATCTCAAATAGGATGAAGAAGACACAAGATTTCAAATGGAGCAGCGAAGGGAAGGAAGCGTTCGAGAAAATTAAAGAAGCCTTGTCAAAATCCCCTGTCTTGGTTTCACCGACATTAGTAAATAATTTATTCTTTACTGTTATTCCTCCGAACACATAATGTCAAAGAATCCTAATGCGTAAAAATTAGGAGGATGCGTAAGCTTTGATTACTTTCATGAGCATGCCTTTAAAATCTTATGAGTTGAAATATAATTTGAGCATGTAAGATATTCTTGCCTCACATACTGTTGTCCTAGTTCCGGATACTGCAGTGAAGTATATCCTCACCCAACAAGAGTTAGGGCTATTAAGAGGCACATGGGTGACGAAGGTGCAGAATATGACCTAGATATAAAGCCCACAAAGCTGGTTCGAGGAAGAGGTTTGTGCAAATTGATGACTGAGATGAAAGCAACAGAACTAGAAGAAAGTCAAGATTTGCCTATGGTTCTTTTTATAGATCTGGTGGAAGAATGGTACAGTAATATTGCCTATTTTCTAACTTATGGAGAATGCCCGGATCAACTTTCTCGAAAGGAAAAGCGTACTATTAAACTGAAGTCCAAGGACTTTGTCCTTTGGGACAATGGTTTATATAAAAGAGGAATTGATGGTGTGTTTCTCCGATGTGTAGATAAAGCTCAGCAGGATCAACTTTTAAAACAATTTCATAATATGGCTTGTGGTGGTCATTTCTCAGCTGAGTCACTGCTCACAAGATCCTCCGAGCAAGGTATTACTGGCCCACACTTTTTCAAGATACTGCAGAGTGGGTGTCTAAGTGCCAAGTGTGCCAACACTTTGTTGGGCGTGTAAAATTGCCCGCATTACCTTTAAAACCAGTTGTAATTGAAGAACCCTTCCAGCAATGGGGCATGGATTTTATTGGTATGCTCAACCCGGCCTCCAGTCGGTCATCATTACATCCTGATAGCTACTAATTATTTCAGTAAGTGGGTAGAATCCATTCCTGTTAAGAACACCACTTCCACGGAGGTGTGTAATTTTATAAAAGAAAATATTGTTATTAGGTTTGGCGTGCCCAGTAAAATAGTAGCAGATAACGCTCCTAATTTGTCTTCTAAGGAGCTGGTCAAGTTTTGCTACACTCATGGAATTCAGTTGGTACATTCTTCCAATTATTACCCACAAGGGAATGGCCAAGTTGAATCAAGCAATAAGAATCTAGTGACTATCATGTGAAAATTAGTGACTGAAAATCAAAGGACTTGGCACAAAAGTTGTTTGATGCACTGTGGGCAGATAGAATTACACCAAAGAAAGCTATAGGCATGTCCCCTTTCCAACTTGTTATATGGGAGAGACATAGAATTGCCTCTTACCTTGGAATTGCCTACTTTACAACTTTCTAAAGCTCTGGAGGATGCTACATTCACTGATGCCATTGAAAAGAGGATAATGTATCTGACTGAATTGTGAGAAGTACAGGTTCAAGTAGCCGACAGATTGTCAGAGCATCAAAGGAAGGTGAAGGTGATCTTTGACAAAAAGGCCAGAGAAAGAAAGTTTGAGATCGGTGATTGGGTCCTGTTATGGGACAAAAGAAGAGAAACAAAAGGCATGCACAGGAAGTTTGATTCACTTTGGAAAGGGCCTTTTGTGATCAAGAAGACTGCCGGGACAGATAGCTTCATCCTTGCTCATCAGGATGGAATTGAACTGCCATTGCCTTTCAATGGGCAACATTTGAAGCTTTTCCGGATCTAAGAGTGCAGGGTAAAACCTGTATGTATATAAATAAACTTTGTTTGTTTTTCTTTATTTTTCGGTGTTGTGTTGTTTTTGTTTGCCTGACCCCGAGCCCAATGGACAAGATATGAAACCAGAGATGCTGGGATCTCATCTTTACTCCTGTATTTTGATAGAGGCAAAGATGTCCACAGACGGAGTGATCGGTGTCCCCGATTTCACCCCAAATGGGACTACCCATTTGAAAAAAAAATCATACTTTTAAAATAATGAGTCTTTTTGTGTTTTTATTGCCAGAAGATGTTTGTATTATGTTAGGATATTCCCAAAGTGTGTCATATGAGCCAATTTTGACAAATACACGATGCCCAAACTCGTTTTATCCTTCCGCCAAGTTTTGTTTGTGAGAATTTTTATTTAATTATTTATTGAATAAATAGTGCCCTGTTTGAAGTAAATTGTGCTCCGGTTGAGTCCAGTGATTTTGCATGCTAGTATCCACTCGTCTCATTAGGTTTTTCACCAAGAATGAATCTTGGGCATTATGCTCCAACTTTTGGCAACGTTTTTCACTTTTATTTATTTATTTCGCATTTTTCTTCGGTTTTCTCCTTGGTTTCTCTGTGAAATTTCCCTAGGCCAATTCTTTCACCAGTATAGTCTGTTTAATTGCCCGAAGCATCTGGAGATCATCTACTGACACATCACCAGAAGGAATCAGCCTCAAAATACAAACTACTAACCAAAAATGATGAAGTCATGCACAAAAAGCCTCTCCCAGGCAAGTCACATTTTCTAGAATTAGTCAGTGTAAGCTGCAATGGGATTTTTGGTAGGTGCAAGAAGATGGGAATTTATTACCTTCCTTATAGGGTGAAAATTCCCATGAAGTCAAAGTCACTTAAGCTACGATGGGAAAGTTAGAGGCGACAGGCAAAGGGAATTTCTCACCCTGCCTTACAGGGTGAAAATTCCCATTATAAATTAAAGAAAAATCACTTAAAGCACTGATGAGAATTTTTTGCTTGCCTAGCAGGCTAACTTTTCCCATCGAAGGGTTTTATTCACCCATACAAGTCACACTTTTCTAAAAGAAACTATTTTTAATACAAGTCACACTTTTTAGAAAGTCACTTAAGCTGCAGTGGGAAAATTAGAAGTGGCAGGCAGGTGGGAATTTATTACCTGCCTTGCAGGGTAAAAATTCCCATTATGGAAGTCAAACAACTTAAGTGAATGAAGGGATTTTTAGAGCTACAATGCAGGGTGAATAATCCCATCAAAGTTGACTTCTTAAATTTAGAAATCACCCATGTTAAAAAGTGCGACCTCTTTGGGCATTAAATAATGCTTTTAATGGCATTTATTAATTGATTTTATTCCTAATTTTGGCGCCATGGATAAATAGAAGGTCAATGCATGATGTTAAGTTAAAGAGAACTGAAGGAAGCATGCTTTAAATAAATAAAATAAATTTATTTAATGGCAGCCAACAACATGCACAATTAAGTGCCCAAGTTGGGTGAATAAACATGTTTGTTTATTAATTAATTTCCAGAAATAGAATGGGAAATTATTAAAAATAGAATGCTGAGAGTTATATAAGCATGGGCTGCCATAATAAAGAAGTAATTAATCATTTTAGCAAAGGATTGCAGCTCGTGCAGATTTTGGCACCTAAGGAAGGAGGATTTTTGCATTAAAAAGTGTTTTTCATTGCCGAAAAGCTTCAAAGTTTGGTGCCTAGGGTTGGAGGAGCTTGATTTAAGTTTGGTTAATTATCTGCATATTGGTATAGGTGCCCAGGTGAAGTTAAAAATATTTATGCTTGCTTTGCATGCAAGCAAAGCCTCAAATTTTAGGGCAACGGGCTTTATATGTAGATTTTTGTGATAAAAATCAAGTGTTCATGCTCTGGATTTCGTCTTTGTCTGAATTAATTGCAGGTATTCATTATAGGTGCTTATATAAGTGAAAGGAAGTTCAAATCAATGTCAGGTACATTGAATATATGTTCCGAATCTGAAAAAATTCCCAGATTTGCACCAATTGCAAAGAATTCCGGCATAATAAAAAGAAAAAGAGTTGCTCAGAAAAAGATTGCTCCGACCATGATAAAGCGGGATGAAAGAGAAGGATCATTGGAATTATGCATTGCTTCCAGATTTGCTGATATCGGTGATACAGATCTAGGCCCCGAACCCCTCTCCGAATTGATTGACAGATCTAGGGTTGGAAAGGCATCTCTCATGCGGGTAGTAAAGAGCAAAGGAATCATTCGAGCTTTAGCATTCCCATCCACAACTCGGTCCGAATTTGTCATGGAGTGTGCAAGGTCATACCATATCTTATCCAGAACAATTCGGGATGTTGCGGGAAAGACGATAATAAGGCTAGATGCATAATTTATCAATTATTGTTTGAAGATTCCAACGGGACCAGTGGTGACTACAATTAGTATGTTGGATGCTAGCAATAGATGGGTGAAGCACATGAGTAAGTGAGTGATCATCCGATGCAGAATTGGAAAATGTAGGTAACCAAGTTAAAGTTATCGACAAATGGAAGAGCCTAATCATTTGCCAAGCTTCGACAACACAGGAGGTGCCAACTCGTCCTAAAGGTTATGAAGGATGCATTAGTTTAGTTAAAGCAATTGGTGACAAGCACAAGATATATGAATATAATGGTTGAAAGTAACTCGGGCAATTTGGTAAAGATAAATAAGCTACCAAGGAGGTTTTGATCACGAAGGAATTATGCTCAATGGATTGGTTGAAAAGGGGAAGCAACTTGAATTTACGATCTCTTTCCATTTGGAGATCTTCAAAATCATGCCGAAAAGAATGTGAACGTTCGAGAGTATGGTATCAACACTGTCAGGCAATGTCATTGCTTTAACCAACAAGGAAGTGGTTGGGAACGTTTCTTCATACAAAAGGACCATTCCCAACAAAGTGCCTGATTTCGTGGAAGGCTCTCTTCTGATGATTCAAGAGAGGATTGATGAAGCTATTAGGCATTTCATGATGAATTCAATCAGTAAGCTGGTAACGCTGCAATCAAACATTAAAAAGTTCGGGCCTAGTTTGAAGGAGGTGGAAGCAAGCATTGAATTTTTGAACAAAGGATTGCTGCGTTCAAGACAGAGAAAGAAGTTGTGGCTAAAGCGGATGGGAAATTTCTGAACTATATGTTCGAAAAGTATATTCAAGATCAATACAAAAACAAAGTGTAGAAGTTACAACCGTAGAGATCTTTCTTTTCTTTTCTCTTATTTGTTATGTCCCCTGGATGTAATTGAAAACTTAAAATTTGTTGGTTTGAAAACCATTACTTTAAGTTATTTGGAATGACTCTTTGAGTTAAGTGACAGATGTGCACAATTTTAGCTTGAACTCCTAATGCATGTTACTAAGAGAGGAATTAGGGGAAGATGATTGTCAGATGTTCTTTTTACTTCTTGTTTATGATCTAGTTCGATTATAGTCTCCCATTTGTAATTTCCCCTCTACGTGCTATAAGTAGAGGAAGAACCTACAGGTTAAATGATCAGAATTTGTAATCATCATTCTTGTGTTCCAGACTTTGAGCTAAAACTCATGATTTCTACAATCAGAGGAATATAGAAGAGATTTGTGGAGAATTTTGTGTCAATGGTGTAGTTTGCTTCTTACTTTCTTTCTAGATCTGTTCATTAACTTTATATTATTTTAGATCTAGATTTGAAAGTTTTCTTTACTTTGAATTCTTTTCTTAATGATATATTTATTTTAATCTATGTACATGCAATCAACTCGTAAAATATTGCTTGGGTTGCACATCCTCTCTACTTTCTTACTTTCCTATTATTTTCCTCTTATGCAAATTTTTCCTTTCTTGTACGATTGTTTACTTGCCGTAGAGTCAGTATAGCTATGGTTCATGAGATACACAGCTAAAGTAATACCCACAAATAGATATTAGGATATATAATCGACAAAATCTTACATGGGAGCCTCACCGATAAATGAGGAGATTTATCTCATGATCGCCTATATTTTCAGCTATGCAGAAAATCTAGCCAACATGCTCGACCACTATGTTTTCCTATGGCCGTGGCCACGCCGATCATTATTTTCCATGCCACGTGTTGTGGCTTGGTTTCTCCCCACAATATGAGACACCACGTAGATATGGTTGATGCATAGTTTAAACACCCACACATTGGACTAAGGCGATAGACGTCTTCTCGTAGGTGGCCAATGGCATTGATCCGCAACGTAGACCCTCTCGGTTGGGTCGCCGAGTAGATAGACCAATGGACTATGTTTATCTCGCAATGCTAAGTTAGAATAGTTGTTGTTTCAAATATGTTGGTATGTGTTGACGATCGGTTTGGGTCGAGTAATGTGGGATGTCGGTGAGTTATATGGAGATCCGGTCCGACCAATGTGGAAGCCAATAAGGTTGACTCGGTGGGGAGTTGACCACCTTGCCAAGTTGGTACGTAGCTCGGGTGAGCTATCCAAATACAATACAATGCATAATTTAAACTGCATTAAAATATAATTGCCTACAATAATAATCCTACATTGGCAATGTAATGGCATTATAAGGCATATATAATGAAATTTGCGATAATGTAAATATGAAGTAAAGGTGGCAAAGGTACCCCTCCTTCAAAAAAGTGTGCTTTGACCCCGAGAGGGCCCCAGTAACAAATAGAGGGGCCTCCCATCCATTTACGAGTGATGAAGACTGGAATTCCAAACACAATTTTACATTTTGCCAATTTTTCACTTCTGCCACGTGTCAACCCCAAATTAGTTACTTGAGCATGTTTGACCCAATTTTTAAACCATTTTTGACGTGCGATAACTTTTGCATCCAAACTTTGTTTTTCGAGCTCTTTATATCACCGTAAATCTTTTGAGATGCTTTATCATTCAGTCATAGTTTTGGGAGGTTTAGGGAACATCTGCACTTTAGAATGTCCTCCAGATCACTCCTCCCAACTAGGAATGATTTTTGTCCACAAAAAGTTGTTTTCCACCCACAAATATTGCTAACTCATCTTGCATTTCACAAACACATACAAGAACCAGAAATAACATTATGGGTTAAATTAATGCAAATCGTTGATTAGCTAGTCACAAAAAATCGATTAGATAAAAACACCCATTCAACAATAGAAAACAAGTGTCCAACTGATACTCTACAACCCCACACAACTTCTGCAAACAACTATGAACTTTTAATTCCCATTGTGATGCCATCACAAACAATCGATCAGATAATAACACCCATTTAACAATAGAAAACAAGTGTTAAAATGATACTGTGATACGACCGGTCATTGAAAATACAGTTCCCACGAAAACATATCAAGATAAGAGATAACCACATGCTAGAACTAGCGAGTGTCCATTGTCCCCGTGAATTTGTCAATCTTGCAAATATCATGATCCGTAATGTTTAGACCACACTGTAGACACTAAAATTAGGTCACACTCCCCTTTGGTCCCTCGACAAATAAGCACCCTTCATCACATTCACCTAGCCATGGCCCCCTTCACCTCACTAATATTAATTTAATTTAATTAATTCATTATCCTCACCATATTTATTATTTAAATATCTTAATTTAAATAATATCCACACATACACTTCACCTAGACACCTCATCAAGCCAACTCACCCTAAGACCTATTCTTAGTAAGTTGCCATAACTAACTAAGACTTACCAAAACCCTAAAAATCAATGCCTACATTCTCTCTAACCACATTCCCACATGCTTACAAGAAGCTTCCAGTTTAATCTACGGGTTAATGACACGAGATCTGAGAAAATCAAGAGGATCTCCTAGTTTACTTAACCTAGAAATCCGCCTTGGCTCGACCTTGATTAGCCTAGCTATGCTTAATTAAGCCGCCGCTAAACCGAACCGTTGTCGGTTACCCTTTTAACCCCCAAAATAACCTTATTTTCAAGGTTGGCAAAAGATTGGAAAAAGTTGGCAAACATTGAGATCTTCCTGAGAGATATCACATCTTCTAAGATTGAATTCCAGTGAGAACACACATGCAAGGAAGGAGATCAAGTATTTTCTCTTGCACAACCACCCCAAAGAATGATCTGATCTAACCAAGCAAAGAGGAATGCACATGCAGCCCATGCAGAAGCTCTCCTACGATTGGTGATCACCTGCAGCCTTCAACCTCTTACCAGCACCCCATCCCTCACTCATAGGCGTCCAGACCAGAATCCAAGTAAGTAAAACATTCTACTTCTCTGGTTCACTTCATTTTGTCATTATATTATCACCTATTGTTTACCTAGCCACCCATTGACCTCCTTCAACATTCCCCCTCCATATACCCATTAAAACCTCGCCAAATCCCTCCCAAATCACCCAATACCTCATCCCGACCAACCAAAATCCTTTGTGCAATCACAAAGGAGACCCCAAACCCATTCTGTGGCATCCCTAGAACTCCACAGTAACCGGCACCGGTTACGCCTAACCGTCGTCGGTCACCCTTAACCGGCATCGGTTACTGTATGTGCTCATACAACCTAGAACAGGACCTATCCACCTAATTTTACATCCCCTTAATCACCTGTGACCTACCTGAGACTTTTTTCAGACCTACAGAGACCCAGAACCAACTATTTGACCTTTAGATCCTATTCTAACCTAGCCTGTTAGATTAGATCTTTCTTATTGTGTTTTAAGTGAGATACCTAAATAATTTCAAATTATAATAGGATTTACTTCATTTCCCAAATTGTTTAAAACAAAGGATTGACAGGTCATCTAGGAAGTACCACACTTCCCGGATCTAGCACACACCTTGAGGCAATTCACTATACATATTGTTTAACTCTTTACTCGTGGTCTTGCTTTTCATTACGGTAGTTCCTCCTAGCCAAAAGGAAACTCTCAAAATCAGGTTGTGGATTCGGAAGTCATACACGTGCAACAACCCATTAACCAACTTTAAAGCAGGTATTCCTCCTACACCCTTTACCCTATCTATTTCATCAATACTTCAAAGAAACGTCTAAGAATCAAGTGAGAAAACAAGTTTCCAAGCGATACTCTACACCACATCAACTTCGCAAACAACTATGAATCATTTAAATCCCATTGTGATGCCATCAAAAACAATCGATCGAGATAATAACACCCATTTAACAATAGATAACAAGAGTTAAAATGATACTGTGATATGACTGGTCATTGAAAATATAGTTCCACCAAAAATATCGGTATAAAAAATAATTACATGCTAGAAATAACAAGTGTCCATTGTCCCCATGAATTTGTCAATACTACAAATATCATGATCCAGAATGTTTAGACCACACATGTTAAAAATAGCTAGAGTCAAGAATGAATCACGTGAATTTGTAAATGTAATATATCTATCCCAACATATTGAACCATATAAGGATAAAATCAAACTGTATGCATACCAATGATGGTGAAGTTCTTTCTCACCGCAAATGATCACTAGGCACACTGCAAACCATCATTAGTGCAATAAATGTACATACCAATTGTAACCACATAGGGTAGTTACAAATAAATGCCCAAAAATAAGGGTCTTCATGTATGTGCAAATACCATGTGTAGACATAATAAGTTTGTATATTAATTACAAAACCAAAAAGGTGTCCAAATTTGCACAAATGAAAATTAACGATACTAAAATGAAATTTTCCAAAAATAGACATTATACTCATGCCCATTAAATCTACATACTTTCTGCTAAAAAAAAGAAATAGATTTTGTCATCCTTAACAAGTAAGAAGTATAATCTGAGTATGATTAACCTATCCCTCGATCTTCTTTACAGGTGAAACCATTTTTCAATTTCAAAGCAAAATGAAAATATGGGAATTTTTCCTTTCAACATACATCGGAATCCCACAACTGCTCTGAAAACAATGCATGTTATTCATCATTTACAACTATGCAAATATAAATCTATCCAAATCACATGAGTTTTCATTATCCATATTAAAATAAAATGGACTCATCTATGGATTATTTGTGGATAGATCCAAGGTTGATTCATTTTTAACTGGTGGATTAACAATTTTTTTACCTTGTATACCAAATTTTTCTTACCATACATCGGATGGCTTGTTGGGTGAAGTTTCTAGCAATTTTCAACCTAGTGTCCACTCATATGAAAATGAGTGCAATAGTTCCTCTTATCCTTCTTTCGAGTGAGGATTTTTTTACCATTTCTCGCCTAAAAGCTATGAGATTGGTTTTTCACATTAAGCTCATTGGGAAATCACTTCTGCAAGAAAGACTTTCTCTTCCAACAAAAGGCAACATAATGATTACGCAATCCAAAAAAGTGCAAGGAAAATCATTCATCATTTTCTGTATATCAAAACCATATTGATCCATATGGATCTAAAAGAACACTACTTCAGAAAAATAACTAGCACCAAAATGAAAAATTAGAAAAAAATGCAGAGAAGATCGTAAAGTTCTGAGACCGCCCCTCTGCATGCAGAGCGCGGTTACATAACAGCCCCAGCGATTGCGTAATCGACTCCTGCCGCGAACGGTGGTTGCGTAATTTCCCCATGGTTGCGCAAAATCTAGTCTCCAGACACTTGATACCATTCACTAATGAACGGAAAAATGAAAGAGCCATGAACAATCATAGATTTGGAGCATTTGGAACAGTGTCTCTTCCTTTGTACAACCCTTCTCATTCTCCAATGCACGGGAGGACATGAGAAGCAACTATAAATACATGAAGAGCAAGTGGAGTTGGATATCGATTCATGGGAGAAGTAAGCAAGAAGAATTCAGTGTTGGAGTTGAATTGTAGGAGCAAGGTGTGTGAGAACAGAGCAAGCAAGTACATAGGGGAAGTGTTTACATTGTTTACTTTCCTTCATCTTATTGTAATTTGTATCTTTTGAATTGGCCAATACATATAAGTGGGAAGAAAGAGCAATTTCCCTTCTCGATTGGTTTTCCCTCAAATTGGGGGTTTCCAGGATAAAAATCTGGTTGTCTTGTTGGTTTAATTTCTTTCCCTTCGCTGCAAATAATTCTAAGCACAAAGAGCTTTTCACTAACTTCAAACAATCTATCATTTTTGAAATTAGAACAATAATTTCTTTTGTGGTCTTGTAAATTTCCAAAGCTAGAGGTTTATAGATCATTTTGGTATCGAGATAATTATTATATAGGATTGTGGTATTCATTCTTGTGATTTGTATGACAGTGATAAGGTCTAAAGGCAAAGAAGTTTTACCTTACGATCCAGACATATCTACAAAGAAGTGGAAACAAAGAGTCTGGGATAAAATGGAGGAAGAGAACTTGGTCCGTGAAATTGAGATGCTAGAGACCATGATGGATAGGTTGTATAGACACCAAAAAGAACTCTCAAATTTGTAAAATTCAACTTCAGTCAAGCAAGATTCCATGGACTCAGTGGTATGAGCCTTGGCTGAAAAGTTTGGCATAAGGAAGAGCCACGAAGAGGAAGAAGATGTGGAAGAGCGTGAAGAAGAAACTCCAAGTTGTAAAAGAGAAGGTAAAATCTGATCATGCTCCTTTTAAAGTTAAAACTAAGGTTGAGATAAAAAGCTTTGAAGGACAAGTAGATGTAGAGTTATTAGATAAATGGTTAAAGAAACTGGAAGTTTACTTTAGTGTGCATAATGTCACGGAGGCACAAAGGATTACCTTTTCACGTCTCAAAATGGAAGGACATGCTTTGGTTTGGTGGGAAACCCATCTAACCACTTGTGAGAAGAAGAAACGTCCTATTATCAGTACTTGGGAGGGTTTTAAAGAATTTCTTAGAGATAATTTTTATCCTATTGGCCATAATATTGACCAGATGATTAATCGCGGTATTTAGACACAGATTTGGTCAAAGTGTGCGGGATTATATTACGGAATTTTGGAGACAAGCCACATTGCTTAATATGGACTTGGAGGATGAGGATATTCTAACCAAGTATTTGGGAGGACTTCACACTCACCTTTGAAGGAATGTCATCTCCATGAAGTCCAAGGATATCAATGAAGCATGAGTAAGCCTACTATATTAATGATTAGAAGAAGCAAGGAGAAACAGAGTCAAGGGAAAAATAGTCAACAAATCAGCCAAAGAAAGAGAAGGGACAAACAAGTAACAAAGATAAATGGAAAGGGAAATTTAAACAAACCGCCACTACTTTGAATAATTGTAAAGTTCCCAAAAATATTTGTAAGAGTTGTGATATCAATGGTCATACTTGACGTTACGGTTGGAAGTTACATCCAGAGTTATATCCAAAGAACCAAACCCAGAGGATTCAAATAAATCCATGACAAATGTAAAAATAGATGGGGAGGTAGAGATAAAGGATGATTCTGATGTAGACGAGAGGCTTGGATGCACGGCCACCAACATGGACAACCAAGAACAAGAGGAAGAGATGAGTAAGTTATTTCAGATCAAAATCCAAATCAAGAGAACTAAGGTAAATGCTTTGGTTGATATTGGTTCTCAATCTAATTTGATTTCTGATGCGATTGTAAAGAAGCTTGGTCTTGAAACTTATGAGCATCCACATCCTTATCCTTTGGGATGGGTGAAGAAGGGTGTAGAAATTTAGGTAATAAGGAGATGTAAGTTGAAGTTCGGGATAAATTCTCATTATATAGATGTATTGGAAGTTGATGTTATTCCACTTGGTGCATTTAATGTTGTTTTCGAAAGTCCCTACTTGTATATCAAGGATGATATATTCACAAGAAGGGAGAACTGATATAGATGGGTCAAGGATGGAATCAATTACAACATCTAGGCACACCAACGATAAGACAAAAATTGCTATGGTAAGTGCTAACCAAGAAAAGAGACTAATTCAGGAAAATCATAATTAGTTTTGTTTACTTTTATTGAAAGATAAGCAAGATGGGGTAGAAATTTCAGATATTTCTAACAAAGGGATGAAGGATTTGGATAACATTATTTAGTATTTTCAGAAGTATTTCGACTCCTAGTGGGTTACCACCAAAATAGGAGGTAGAGCATGAGATTCAACTATTGCTAGAGTCCCCTCTACCAAATATCGGGTTGTATAGGCAATCCTTGTTGGAGAGTAAAAAGGTAAAGAAATAACTCCAGAGCTATTGGACCAAGGTTCAATACGCTTTGAGCACCCCACCACGCGGTTTTCCTATTGTGATGGTGCTGAAGAAGGATGGTTCTTGGAGGATGTGCATTGACTACCATGCTTTGAACAAGATTACCATAAAGAACAAATATCCACTCCCACACATAGATGACCTCTTGGACCAGCTTCAGCGTGTAAAGTTCTTCACAAAGTTGGATCTCAAGTTGGGTTATCACCAAGTCAGAATGAAGGAGGAGGAGGATATATGGAAGAATGCCTTCAAAACAAAATAGGGTTTGTATGGGTGGTTGGTACTTCCGTTTGGTTTATGTAATGCGCCCACTACATTTATGAGATTGATGAATGATGTATTGCAGGAATTCATAGATTCATGTGTCATTATATATCTGGATGATATTCTGATTTTTAGTGCCACATGGGGGGAACATCTAACACATTTGCAACAAGTATTACAAGTTCTCAGAGAGAAACAACTGTTATGCAACATGAAGAAGTGTGAATTTTTCAAACAGTCACTTGTCTATCTCGGGCACATGGTTGGAGGAGGAGAGCTACGAGTGGATCCGAAGAAGGTGGAAGCCATCACTAACTGGCCAACACCAACGAGAGCCACAAAAAATAGAAGTTTTGTGGGAGCGGTAAAATACACGAGGAAGTTCATTCCAGGATTCTTCGCTATTACAACACCTCTACACACAAATGGCCGCAAAGAGTAAGGGTTTTGACTGGGGTAAGAAACAAGATCAGGATTTTGAGTTATTAAAGTATAAAATCAGTCATGCTCTAGTACTTGCTCTTCCTAATTTGCAGCAACCATTTGAAGTAGAGACATATGTCATTGATTATGCTATGGGAGCAATGTTGCTATAGGGAGATAAGCCAATATGTTATCATTCTAAAAATTTCACTTCAACAGTTAAGGGATATTTAGTATATGATAAAGAAATGTATGCACTAGTTCAGGCAATAAAGAAATGGAAACATTATTTGTTGGGAAAAGAAACTATTGTGCATGCTTACCAAAAATCTCTCAAATATTTGCAAGCACAGTCTAAATTACAACATGCAAGTACTACAAGTCGATGGGATTCCTTCCTTGGTAGCTTCCATTTAAAGATCAAGTACAAGAAAGGTAACACAAATTTGATAGCAGGCATGTTGTCTAGGCTTCCCACATAAGAGAAAATATCTAGTTTGCACTTGTCTCTCAGATTGAGCCCTTCACAAAGGAAGCTTACGGAGAGGCATATTCTCAAGACAAATATTTTGGGGTAACATATCGTGTAGTTCTGACCTCGAGGGGCTGAAAAGATGGGTATTGAAGATTGTTATCTCAAAGATGGGTTGCTCTACTAATGGGGGAAGCTTTGTGTGCCAAAAGAAGAAAGGCTTCTATTGATGAGGGAAGCACATACCTTGAAAGTAGCAATATATTTTTGTGTTGGAAAAACCATGGCCCACTTGCAAAGGTATGTGTATTGGCCCAATATGCAAGAAGTATCTAAATTCATAAGAGGATGTAAAATTTGTTGTACTAGCAAGCCTAAAATCAGGAAGGAAGGTTTCTATATGCTTTAACTAGTCCATACTCGTCCGTGGGAATATATTTCTATGGATTTTGTAGGAGGACTACCTATGTCTAAACATGGCCATGATTATTTATATGTTGTTGTAGATAGATTCAGTAAGATGTGTGTTCTTATGGCATGTAAAAAGACAATAAAAGCATATGCGGCAGATGAAATTTTCTTTGCTAATGTATGGGTGCATTTTGGTTTGCCAAAGTCTATTGTTTTTTTAAAGAGATTCCAGTTCTTGGGAAGTTTTGGACTACTTTGTGGGACAAGATGGACACCAAGAGCACGACCTTCCATCCACGAGACGGATGGACATACAAAGGTGGTGAACAAGACTTTGATACAATTGATTAAAAGATATAATAGCAAATATCCATGGACTTAGGATGAGTCCTTAGCCTATATTCAACATTCCTACAACGGGCAGTACACACATCCACTATGAAGTCACCCTTTGAAGCATGTTTGGGATATTTACCTACGAATCCACTGGAAATAGTAGTTGGGAAACAAGAAGAAGGGGAGATACATGATTCAAAGGTGACTAGAGCAACGAAATTCATTGAGAGGATCCGAAAATCCATCTCAAGGTGAAAGAACAATTAGAAAAATCTCAAGCCAAGTATAAGGCTAGACACGATCAGCATCGGAGGGAACACAAACTTCATGTTGGAGACAAATTTTGGCTTTACTTGAGCAAGGAGAGACTACAAGGCCAAGCAAGGAAACTCAAGCCACTACGGTATGGACCCTTCACCATATTGGAGCAGGTTGGAGAAAATGCCTTTAGGCTTGATTTTCCACCATTCATGCGGATGTAATCAATAGTAAATTGTGAGAACTTGCACCTATATGAGCCATCAATGCTTGACGAAGAAGAAGAGTATCAATTGTTACCTTCCATAGAAGATTGCGTCTTGGATTCACAAGGTGAATTGGAGGAGGACATAGTGCTACAGTAGAAGATTAGAGAGACAAGGAGAGATCCACAGAGTCTTTTCAGGTTGGACTAAAAGGGAAGAAACCAAGGTAGGCCCGATGGTACTTGAAGGAACAAGTGAGGGAATTGTTTCCTCATCTACTCCCCCAGTAAGCTTTTGTGGGACCAAAAGCCCCATGAGAAGGGAAGGTGTGATCCATATGGATCTAAAAGAACACTACTTTGGTAAAACAACCAGCATCAGAAGGAAAAGTTAGAATAAATGTAGAGCATACTTGTAAAGTTACTGAACTACCCCTCTCATGCGCAAAGCGGTGGTTACGTGACTGCCTCCTACACAAAATGGTGATTGCGTAACCGCCCTGGCGGTTTCACAACAACCGGTCTGCAGACGCCAGTGGTCCTTTCACTAATGGATGGAAAAATAAAAGAGCCATGAACAATCACAAATTTGGAGCGTCCAGACTGTGTCTCTTCCTTTGTATGACCCTTCTCATTCTCCAGTGCACAAGAGGACATGAGAAACAACTATAAATACATGGAGAGCAAGTGGAGTTGGATATCGATTCATGGGAGAAGTAAGAAAGAAGAATTCAGTGTTGGAGTTTAATTGTAGGAGCAAGGTGTTCAAGAACAAAGCAAACAAGTACAGAGGGGGAGTGTTTACATTGTTTACTTTCCTTCATCTTATTGTAATTTGTATCTTTTGAATTGACCAATACATAGAAGTGGGAAGAAAGAGAAATTGCCCTTCCCGACCGGGTATCCATCAAATTGGGGTTTCAAGATAAATATCTAGTTTTCTTGTTGGTTTAATTCCTTTCCCTTCGTTGCATATAATTCCAAGCACAAAGAGTTTTGCACTAACTTCAAACAATTTGTCATTTTTGAAATTGAAAGTAGAACATTAATTTCTCTTTTGTGGTCTTGTAAATTTCCAAAGCTAGAGGTTTATAGATCACATATTGTTTAAAATGAAAGAGTGGATCCTTAGAAGTTTTACAATGTTTCCAAGGCTTATGATTATGATAAGAAACTGGAGGTGGAATCTCAATACCTCTTTGCTGATTTTTCTTACCATTTCCATTCTCATTGTACTAGTGGGGTATACACTTTGTTTTCGAAGCTCATCTTCCTTTAGTGTGCTTGGAGGATTCTCCAATTTCCATTCCCACACTAGGAAAACCCAAACTTGCATAACAAGGATGATCCTCGACCTATATTGGGTTAGACATTCCCTGGTTGTTCTTACCAAGGCCATTTCTATTAAATCCCATTTTATTTAATAATTTAGATCCAATGCCTTTAGTGTATCTTTCAAAACCACCAAAAACATAATTACCTGAATTTGAATCTGAATGGGAAGAGGAATCTGGTGGTGACATACTTACAGTGCATTCATCAGTCATTGTTTCTACATATGAAGTTAAGGGTATTTCCTTTTTCTGCTCACCACTCTATAACTTTACCAAGAGCTCATCCTTGGTTTGCAATTCCAATTTCAGTCGATCATTCTCCTCTTCTAAGGAGTAATACATTGATCTCAGGAGAGAGTTATCTTCCTGGATTTGGTGATTGTAAGCCTCAATCTCATCGATCTTTTCTTGTTTAGACATCTTTCCCATAGTGCACTTGTACCTGTTTAATCACATTGAACCAACTGCAAAAACTGAAGCAATCACACTATTAAATCATATTCAACTAAAATAAATTATAGATCTAAACCAAATATGATACCAAAACTTGAACCGAAAATAGTTTTTACCCCAGGTACCATTTTAATTTTTTTGGATACTTTAATATTTTGATTTTAAAATTGATCAAGAGTGTTTATTGATTCACTTTTGGGTGTTTTGAAACCCCAATTTTTCTAATTTCTCTTAACGATCAATTTACCGTTTAATTCAACTTTCGTGATTCAAATGGAAATATTACAAATCCTTTAAAATCTGATCACAAGTTGATTATATAGTGCATTCAATTTGATTTATAATCCAAAATTGCTTCATGCACACTTTTTGTGGATAATGGATTCTTAAATTTTAACTTAATCCAATTTTGCCAATTGATTGTTTTTCTCATTCAATTATTCATTCCGTTAGATCGAACTTAAAACCGATAATAAACAACAAAATAAACTGAAACAAAACACCACACGTTGATAAAGGAGTTCACCCAGATGGGCTACGTCACCGGATTCACTTTTTTGGAATTAGGGTAAAATGAGGGTTTTAGGAGGTCCCACAACCTTTTACAAAAATCCCATATGGCAATATAGAGCAGTGAAGATTACATTGCAAATACCCATAGTTATCCCAAAAAAACTAAGCACCCGAGCAAAACAGAGAAAAACTATATACTTAACGATATACATCATAAGATTATATGAGCTTTTTCATCTCAGTAACAGTCTTTCTAGCATTGACAGAGCCACTTGTTCGAGCCAGAGAATCCGCTAAGGCGATCATTTCAGCACAATCTTTGTTGATGGCAACCCTGGTGTTGTCCGTGTAGTCTTCCCAAGCCTTCAAAGCAATAAAGGCCCTAAGCAGTTTGGTGAGGATAGAAGTAACAATTTCCACATTCCTATTCCTAGTAGATAGATTCTCTTTAATTTCTACTTCAATATTTTTACCATAATATTTGTCGGTTTGGATTTCCTTAGCCCCCAACTAGACATCTTCCTCATCCACGTGTTGAGCAATATCCAATTCAAACATCTGAACGTCAGAATTTTCATGTCGAAGATCTTCAGTAGTAATAGGTTCTTCTTCTTCTATAACTACTAGCTCGGGTTCAGGAGAATCCGGATATAGAGAGGCCAAATTCAGAAGGGCATCACAGAGGAGTTGTTCCAAGTTGGAAACAGGGATGAGTGAGCGAGTGGTGGGGGGAAACATAATCTAGAGGAGACAAACCCTCAAAGGAGGAGCCCACAATGATAACTTCGAGAATAAGATTCAATGACAATTTTCCTGCGGCATCGGTTGCTAGACGAAGGACGGGAGGCGGGAGAAAGAAGTGGGGAAGCGGTGGGATTACGATGACCCTTGCCAAATTTGGGAGGGAAGAGGATAAGTTTAGAGGGGTGGGCATAAATTGGAAAAGAAGATAAAGGAGACACTGATGCAGAAGGGGACCATCACCCTCCCTAGCAATATTGATAGAGTGTTCCAGAGATTGAAACAAAAAAGTAGAGAGATTTATCTTCTTACCACTGCGGAGGTGTGAGAGAATGAAGAAATGAGGCCCGTAAAACTAGCTTGTAGCAACCATCAATAGTGAAGTAATGCATGATAATTGTAGCCACTTTGTTCCATGGAGGATATAGGGATTCCCTCGCATAACCCGAAAGATACTTAGTGGGATTCTCGTCAGGTTTGATAAAATCCTGTAATTCTGCCTTGAGTGAGCATTTGAAGTAAACCGCTCCCGAGGTCGGAAGACTAGTCACCATAGAGATTGCATTAGTCGAAATTGTGAAATAGGTGTTGCCCACCTACACCTTGCCCCTCGACCAAGTAGCCAACACACCATACGAAACTTTGGCTGAGTAACCCGAAATTCTTTCCAGAAAGGTGGTAATACCATTTTCCCTGAGAATGTCCCACACCTCTTCATCCTCCCTAAATTCATCACAAGAAACAGGCTCAATGCACTTCAATTGACCTCCCATGGTGATGAACCAGACATAAAATATAAAAATGGAACTCGGGGCATCAAATTTATAATTCATGCTTGCGGTTTGGAGATCTCCTCATTATTACACCTTGAATAAGTATGATTACGAGGCATTAAATAATATCTTTCCCCAAGATCCACACAAATTAAAATTTGAATGCCACATGTGCCCAGATCAATCAAATGTCGCATCGACATAATGGCAATATTATGGCAAATCATAGTTAAAAAAGAAGGTTTCCTAATTGTTATCCTTGTTGACATCAGAAACAACCAACATAAACCACAAAAGGTTAACGATTAAAAGAGAAATCATTATGGATGATTTGGAGCAGCTCACTTGGGAAGTTCCCAATCCAAGTTTGTTGATTTTCCTACAGGATGCCCAAATTAGCAAGGCGGTCAACAACCTTATTACCTTCTCTGTAAACATGTTGATACTTAATTTCCTGGAATTTATCTTGAAAATACGAATGTCAGCAATGATATTCCTGATAGCCCATTGTCCAAGGTCTTCCAAATTAAGGATTTTGATGATGTTCAACGAGTCGCTTTCAATTATTATATGTCCACTCCCTAATTGCAGAGTCAGCTCAAGACCTTTAAGAATAGCCATAGCCTCCACCCTATGATTGGTGCCTTCACTAAGATTAGTTGTAGTAGCAGCTAGAGGGGCACCATCATTGTTACAAAGAATAACACCTCCTCCAGACATTCCTGGATTCCCTTTAGATGCACCATCAGTATTAATTTTGAGCCATCCAGGAGGGGGAGGGGTCCAAACCACATCAACAAATGCAACAACAAAAGGTTTGGTTGTAATCTGTATCATAAGTTGCTGACACCAATTCTTTTTGCCACAAAAGTTAACCTTCTGCTGATACTTCTTCCAGAGATAGTTGTTAAGGTTTTCTTGAAAGAGAATAGAAATGCTTTTGGCTACCTGTGTAGGGTCCATACTTTTCTCTTTGAATATACGCATGTTCCTTTCCTTCTAGATACCCCATAAACCATGAGGGAGGATTAACTTCCAGGAAAGAGAAAGGATTTGATGTGTGAAAGGGGAGCACCATTGGTTAAAAGTAACATGAAGGGACTCAAGAAAAATCCATGATACTCCAAAGTGGCTTAAGAGCCATTTCCATATGGTTTGGGTGAAGGAACAGTGAAGAAGGAGATGAGAAGAGGACTCCATAGCAACACAACAGAGGACACATCTAGAAGGAAGAGAGAAACCTCTCTGTTTAAGGTTCTCGCCATATAGGAAAGCATTCCTAAAGGAAAGCCAGAAAAAAAACCAATTTTGGGTATTACTTCCGAGAGGCCAAATGTGGTGAAGAGGTGGACCATAGGGAATGTGAGGCTTAGAAGCATAAGCAACTTTAATAGTGAAATTCCCAGTAGAAGAAAGGGGCCAAATGCATTCATCCATAGGTAAGGAAAGAGGAATGTACTGAGAGGACAAAAGATTCCTCAAGAAAATCGACATTGACTCTGGATAACACTAATGCCGGCCAATCAGGAATAAGCCAAGAAGGTTTGGAGTTGAGGATTTTCCAATAACCTACAACTTTCTTGCCACAACGAGTGATAAGGGGCCATTTGATAGAATCCCAGGAAGGGTCCTGGCAAAGAGGTTTATCCCCAACCCACCAATCCGTCCAGAACTCTATTTGGTGTCCATTTCCCAGACACCATTTAGTACCAACACAAAAGAGGGAGGGAACTCACCACTGAGTTCCAAATGGCAGAGCCTCGAGGGGGGAGGAATGAAGAAAATTGCCCGAGTGAGTTAGATATTTGGATTGGAGAAGATGGACCCAAGCAGATGAGTTTGTTGACGCCACTTCCCAACCAATATTTGCAAGCAACACTTCATTCATGTTAGTAATGTGCCTAAGCCCCAAACCTCCCAAGTTGATCGGTTGGCACACAACATTCCAAGAGACTAAATGGATTCTTTTCTTATCTTCCACACCCGACCAGAGGAATCTCTTTTGGATTTGTTCAATAGCATTGACCACTATCGAAGGCATTTTGAGAAGTGACATAAAATAAATGGGCAGACTCTGGAGTGTAGTTTTGACCAGTTGGAGTTTACCAGCCTGGCTTAGTAGGGCCCCTTTCCATCATGCCAGTTTCTTTTGGTAGCGCTCAATGACAAGATTCCACAAGTTGTTTATTTTTTTCCTTTGAAAAGAGGTATACCAAGATAAGAAGATGGTAGATCCATGATGTTGCAGCCAAAGATATCAACAATCTTCCTTTGTTGACTTGGAGGGGTGTTTATAAAGGCTATGCCACTTTTAGAGAAGTTTATCAATTGCTGAGAGGCCACTTGATAACACTCCAAAATTTCTTTAAGAGCTTTTGCTTCTACTACCAATGCTAGAATAAAGAGAAGTGTGTCATCTCAGTAAATTGGGCATGTGAGTAACAAAGCGGTGAGCGAGTGGTGATCTTAATACTAGAAATAGTTAAATCATGTTTGGATGCTTCTAAAGTTCTACTAAGTGTGTCTCGCCATTAACAAGAAGAGAAAGGAGACATGGGGTCTCCTTGTCTAATTCCTCCATTGTTCTTAAAGAAGCCAATTGGAATACCATTTATGAGGATGGAGAAACAAGATGTGGAAATATAGGTCAATATCCAACTACACCATTTGTGATCAAATCCAAAGCTACTCAGCACACACAAGAGGAAGGTCCAACTGACTCTATCAAAGGCTTTTTGCATATCCAATTTGAGGATCATTCCTATAGACTTAGCCTGTTGTGCTGAATGAATTTCTTCATGAACCGTAATAATACCTCCTGTATAAGCCTACCACTGATGAATCCATTTTGTTGTTCAAAGATTAGGTAGTTCATCAAAGGTTTTAATCTAGCTGCCATCATTTTGCTTGATTATTTTATAGGCAATTGCAAAGACTTATAGGCCGAAAGTTGGTGACCGACTTGGATCCCAGATATTTGGGGGCCAGAGCAATGAAAGTTGTATTCCATTCTTTTAGAACAAATTGTTATTCTGAAATTCATTCACTGCACTAAAGAGATCAAACTTGATGATTTCCCAAAAGATTTGGAAAAAATCCGCAGGAAAGCCATTAGGGCAAGGAGCCTTATCTCCTTTCATAGTGAAGACAACAGTATGAATTTCCTCCATAGAGAAGGGCTTCGTGAGTTTTTCATTCATTTCCGTAGTGACAAGCTTAGGGATGTGTTGTAGCATCTTGAGCATGTCATTTTCATTAGGAGGAGCCTCTTCATGTAGAAGATTAGAATAAAAAGAAACAAGTTCATTAGAAATATCCAATTCAGATGACAAGAGGTTACCTTCAGTGGATATCAGCTCCTTAATTTTATCTCTGCTTTTGTGCTTAGAAGTCGTGACATGGAAGAATTTGGTGTTTCTGTCTCCCTGGTTAAGCCAGAGAGCCCTCGATATTTGTCTCTAGTATGATTCCTCCTCTATCAAGGTATTGTGGTATTCACTAAGCAGAGCAATTTCTTGCTTATGGAGCTGGTCTATTCTACCTTTTTTCAATTTCCGCAAATATACTCGTAATTTTCTGAGTTAGTTTTTGCTTGCAAAGCTTGATGTTACCAAACACTCTAACCTTCCAAATCTTGAGTTGTTTCTTGATTTCTTTGAGTTTGTTGACAAATTTGTACATGGCAGTACCTTGGACGTTTATTTCCCACCAGCTCTTTATAAGAGGAGCAAGATTATTGTTTTCTAACCAAGCCAACTCAAATCTGAATGACGGATTTTTAGTTTTGAGATTGGTGTTGGCACATAGAAGTAGAGGGTTGTGGTCCAATGCTGCTCTAGATAAAGCACTAAGATAGAAGTCAGGGTAAAGTAAGATCCAATCCATAGATCCCAACGCTCTGTCAAGCCTTGCTTTGTATATGATTCCTACCCAATCTACGGTTGGACCAAGTGAAGGAGGATCCATGAAGATCCATATCAAAAAATTTCCCCTATCTAATAAAATCAGCCAATGCTCCCATACTAGTGGGGCTAGCAGGGGCCCCACCCTATTTTTTCGAGGGGTAAAGAGTGTTATTACAATCTCCCATGATTAGATAGGGAAATTGAATACAACTCCTTTTGAATTCCACGATGTCTTGCCATAGTTGTTCCCTTTGTGATTCTAGATTAGGAGCATAGATGTTGATAACAATCCAGTAAGTATCAAAGCCAACTTCTTGGAAGAGTATGCCTACAAAGTTTAGGTTTTTATGAGGCAGTCACCATGTAGAACTTTAGGGTTCCAAAAAGTGCACAGGCAGCCAGAGTTTCCTGACGAGTTTTAAGCAATAAAAGAAGCATTCAGCCAAAGCTTTGGGAGACTGTCTTCATTTTTGAGTTTTGTTTCCTGGAGCATAATGATATCAGGAGAGTGATTAAATCTAATATCCTTTAGGACTCTTTTGTTTTGCAAAGAATTGAGACCCCTAATATTCCATGAGATTATCTTCATCTTTTAGATTTGGTTTTGTTCCCCACAACCATGGGGATGGTACTTTGTGTTCCTTGAGCCACATTTAGAGATGATTGTTGTTGAATCTTAATATTGTCATGGATTCTCCCTCTAGTTTTTTCCATGCCTATGTCAGGTTTTTTTTTGCTCCTTCTAGTTACCCGAGGTTTATTGCTTTGTCATCAGAGGCTAAAGGAGAGTGGGAATGTAGTGATTCAGATTCAACTCAGGAAGAAGGGAAAGAGGAGGAAAGGGAGTGGGGGACTCAACAGAGGGGGCAATGGAGAGTGAGAGAAAAGAGGGGATGACAAAGGCATGGGGAGAGCATCAACAGAGAGGGTGGGGAGTGAGGAATCACGGAAGACATCTTTGATTACTTTAGCATTAGAAGTAGGAAGCGGGTAAGCCCTGGGTGGCAGCAGTGGATAACTCAACTGTAGAAGAGGGACGTGGGAAACCTGAATAACAATAGTAGGAATAAAAACCATAGAAGAAGGAGGCGGGGAAGCCTGGTTAGCCATAGAGGGTTCCTCAAGATTAATTTCTCCATCTTCCAGAAGATCAAAGGGGTTAGAGGTGTGAATCTCTGGAGCCGTCTCCGAGAGAACTTTAGGTATATATTTCCCTTTCTTCTTAGGGGTAAACTCAAGTTTTTGGTTTAGCTTGTGGCTTAGAAGGGAAAGCAGGGGCTCTATGACCAATGCTTTTGTAGATTGAGCACGCTTGTGGGACATATTCATATTCAATGGGTTGTGTCCATATTCCAAAATTAGAGAGAAGATCTATAGATTTTGGGAGTGGACCACTAACATCAACATTAACAAAAAATCGAGCATGAATAAATCTAGTTTTGGCCTTAGTGGCCTGATCAATGGTGATGAGAGATCCCATGGAAAGAGCAATACCTTCAATGACCACTGAATCCCAGAACTCTAGAGGAAGGCCTGAAGACGCACCCATATTGGAGCATGTGTCATGGTTTCAATTAGCGGATTAAATCCAGGAGTCCATTTTCGAATGTAGAAACCCCGCCTACCAAAAAACCATAGACCACAAAGAAGAGCCTATGCAAAGTCCTCTTTAAAGCTAAACAAGAAGAGGATGAAGCCATTTGGCATGACAATGATCTCCATGGAACCACAAGGGGCCCATTTCATGCGCGCCCATTTTTTAATGTCCTCCAGTGGGGGTCTAGGTCCCATCAGTTTTCCAACTAGAGACAAATCTCGAGATGCAGTAGTCGAGGCAATGATGTGAGAAGGAATTTGCACGGAAAGTGTCCTATCAAGAAGGACATGAGAAAACTTCTCTATATGTGGGGCAGAGGAGGACCTAGCCACCACTTTTTTCCATGCCTTGTTGAGAGGTCTAGGTGATAGGCCGCCAGAGTCAACATGACGGGACTCAGTGTCCGGACCGAGAGGGGTTTGGCATCTGAGCAAGCACCAAAGGTCGCAGGAAATTCAAAAGCGGCGGCGGAAATCGAGAGCGATCAATCTCCACCGGATTCACTTAATCATGAATCGATCTATTAATTAACACTTGAAGTACAATTTTTACCTTCTAAAGTGACTAATAGATCTATTTCACCTGCTTAAAGAGTTGATTCTGATTGTGAAACTATGCAAAATATCAGAAACTTATTTCCGAATCAATTTGTGGCTCTGCAGTCTCTCAAAGTACGATCTTCACGTAATTGTGATAGAAAAAAACTACACCATAAAATCTACAACACTTCATGAAGAAAGAGTGATATCATTGGAATCGTCTTAGAATTTAGAACAATTTTCCTTTTTACACCAAGGCTTAATTCAGCCTCTAAGTGTTTCAGATTCATTATTTTTAGCAATTTGGTCAATTCTACCTCTACACACTCCTGCAACCAACCTTATTCAAATAGCTTCGAGCTCCCTATATAGCTTGACGAGCTATAATGACGTGTTAGCGATTTGAGATTTTGATATTCCGGTGGTCTCGGGGTCAAACCCTAACTCCTCCTTTGATAGTCGAGTTTTTCAATTGTGGTGAAAATCCCACATGCAATGGGATGTTGACGTTGATCGAGTTTAAATTAGGCCCAACCGCTATGTTTTCCCATGGCTACGGCCATACCGATCATTATTTTGCATGCCACTTGTGTTGTGGCTTGGTTTTTCCTGCAATGTGAGATGCCACGTAGATATGGTCAATGCATAGTTTAAACACCCACACATTGGGCCGAATGATAAACTCCTGCACCGTAGGTAGCTTGTGGCATTGATTTGTCAAGTAGACCCTCCGGTTGGCTCGCTGAGTAGATAGAATGTTGATCCGCCAATGCTAAATTGGAATAGATGTTGCGCCAAATGGGTTGGTCTATGTTGGTCGATCTGTTTGGGCGAGTAATGTGGGATGTTGGCCGAGTTATATGGAGATTTGATCCGACCAATGTGGAAGCCAATAAGGTCGATTCGGTAGGGAGTTGACCACCCCGTCGAGTTGGTAAGTAGCTTGGGCGAGCTATCCAAATACAATGCAATGCATAATTAAAATCTACATTACAATATAACTACCTGTGAATGATAATCCCACATTGGCAATGTAATGGCATTATAAGGCATATATAATGAAATTTACAATAATGTAAATACGAAGTAAAGGCGAAAAAGGCACCCTCTCTGTCAAAAAAGTGTGCCGACACCGGTTGAGGGCCCCCAACCAGCAAATATCAGGGCCCACCCATTCATTTATGAGCGATGAAGACCGGCGTTCCAAACACAATTTTACATTTTCCAATTTTTCACTTTTGCAACGTGCAACCCCAGTTGGCTAGTTGACCAAGTTCTTGATATCATCGGAAAGCTCTCGAGATGCTCTATCCTTCATCATGGTTTTGGAGGATTATGGAACATTTGCACTTGAGAATGTCTTTGGATCAAGGACCCTCGTCAAGTCGGTTAACCAACGAGAAAACTTGTAGACACTTATGAATGAATGTATGGAACTCTAATTTGTGTTGTGTTTTGAGAAATTTGATTGTCGGGAAAATAGTGTTTTTCTCTCTCCTCTCTCTTCATTTTGTATTTCTCTATCTCCTTTATATAAGAAATGAAGCAAAATGAAATAAATGTAACTCTAAGTCTCTCTTGTTGTGTGTGAAGTTTTATGATTGTGTAAATGGAAAACTATGGAAACGAGAATCATGCTAGATTTTAGGTAGATGTCATACTAGCAATTGTGTTGACCATGTGGTGGTTGCAGGTATCGAGACACGAAGAAAGTGAAGCATACTACCGATTTCATAGTAACTTGTTATTTGGAACAATGTGATTGTATAGAATACATCAACCATATTGTTATATATATATATAGAATGTTGATTATTGAATTTTGTAATGAGTATGAGCTGTTATTGTTTTGGGGTGTTTGGGAAATGGGCATTTAATCATGGGTGTTAAATTGATTTGGGATCATGTAATGAAAAAGGGTGGATGTTATACTAACTAAAAATGGATTGATATTTTATAGTGTGTTTCAGTGTGAAATTAATGATTAAATATCTTGTGTATTGTATTATTACTTGGAATTGTAGAAAAAGGAAACTAAACAAACATTCAAGCTCGAGTAAGATTATTGTGTCGACTTACCCTTCTAGTTCGATCACTTGCATAGCGTAGAAGTATGGAACCGAGGATAAGCCTAGTTCATTGTACTAGATGACATCCCCAGCTTAAGGGAAATAAGAACCCAAATTCAAGTTACCATAATACCATGCACACTAAGCGACATTGTGCGCAACCCCATCTCTGTTAGGAATGACAATAGTTCAACATTGCCTTAAGTATGTGGCCTTCCTCTTACGAATTGTATTCGTGCATGCCATAAGGTGAATTGGTTCTCTTAAGTTATTGCCTCAAATGAATCCGATTTAATATTTGATGCAAGCCCTCTTGAGTCGGCATATAAGTAAATGAAAGGTCCTAGGTGACAAAGGTCGAGCTAGTCTTGAAAGACATTTTAAGGATTTGTGTTATGGATGAATTACATTCCTAATTTTAGTTATCAACATGGTTCACTATAACACGGTATCAAGGTTCATTGTGGAAAATGACAAAATTGTAACAAACGCTTAGTCTTTGTAAATGTAATCATGAGATGTTGTTCTAGGAGAAAAGTGAATTTTAGATCTTTCTTGTAACTTGTTTTAATCCTTCTTATGTTGTGAGAAAAGGAACTCATGACGTGTAAGCTTAAATGTGAACCCAAATCAATTATTAAAGTATAGATAAAAAGAGAGAATCATGGGCCTTAGTCTTTTAAACTATAGACTTTTCTCCTCTTGTTTTCACACTAGCTCCTATTGTGAAATGAAGGTATGATGCAAAACTAAGTAAACACGCCCTTTAGAAACAAACCCTAGGGACAAGGACTAGAAGCCTAGTGTGTGTACAAATGTCCCTTTTAACAAATGGGTTATACAATTAATTGCAATAAGGTATATGAACCAAATTAAATGAAACCATTTTAAGTTGAATGTTTAACAATATAAGGGAAATTTATTCTAGAAACAAAAGGAGAATGTATGTTCACATATTAAGTTCCCTTCAAACCCTTAAGTTTAATTATTGAAACATGATTGTAATAAATATGTATCCATGAAAGTGTTGTGTCATGGGTAGTGCCATTTGTAAGTTTGTATTGTAGTTGGATCATTGTTTGTCCTTGTCATTTGGGAAATGTAGTTATGATGTGCATCATGTGTTTTGTGTGGTTATGTCTCTTCTTGTTGGGGTGAGGTTTCATCATTGATTATTTGGAGGAATAAGGTGTAGCTAGTGAAGGAAGGAATAAGGAAATGTGTGTTTTTCTTGGAGGAACCAAAGGAATTTATGGCTAGTCTTAGTGGAGGGATAAGCACGTGTTATAATGGAGGGATAAGGGGCTTGTTGAAGTTGATGTGGTGTGTATGCTTTGGAGGAACCAAAGGCTAGCCAAGATTCCTTCTTAGAGTGATAAGGGGTAGTTGCAATGATGACCTCTCCCCTATGTAAGCCTCTTAGGTAGGCTTGGTTATGTGTGTCGTCTTTCCTTGTGAAGCTAACCACTTCTCATCTTGTGGTACATGTTGGTCCATGTTGGTATAAATGGCTTGTGTGATGTTGAGTTATCCTAAGTGATTCCATGTGGTGTCATGTATCAAGTAATGAAAGTCAAAAGAAATTATTCGGCATTTTAACTGTTGTATTTGTGTGCCCGATTTTTGTGGGCGTTACAAATTTCTCTATGATTTTGCTTATGATATTGACATTGATTGCTTTGTGATTATGATTGTGATAATTACATTGATTACTCCATTATTGTGTTTATGATGGTTATACTTATTATTCCATGTTTGTGCTTATGATTACTTGCGTGTTTGATTATACTTGAGTTTTTGTGTCTTGTCATGTCTTTTTGTGTCAGAGGATCCTCTTGTCTATGCCATGTTAGTTTCATAACATGTTTTTAGGTTCTTATTGACCATGATGCTTGATAGTTATGTTTAATATGACTTTGCTTACTACAAGGTTATGCTTGATCTTGAATACCTAATGTGTTATGATATGTTTTCTTACGTCATGTGATTCATACCATGCACGTTGTAGTGTGTTATTACTAGTGTTAGCATTGCCATGAAATAACATGCATCTATTGAGACATGCACTACTGTATGTTTAATTTCTATATTTTTCTTGTTACTTTCCTATAACTCTAGTTGTGCCATAATGATGATATCTTATATGCTACTAATGCTCATTTATGCTCATGCCTTGGATTTGATGTTACATTTTCATTTTAATGATAACATATTTTTATGTTTACATATCCTACCGTGTTTGGTATACATTTTTACATGATCATCCATTATTCTATCTTTATATTTACATTACAAGATGTGCATTTAACTATTTATTTTGAGATGAGCGATACAAAGATGCATCCCCTCCTCTCAAAAGAGGGCATAAATTGCATCGATTCAAATCTCTAGATAGTTTTCGTCAAACCACACCATTTGAGATAGATTCGGATGGTCCAAACAATTCATGTAGAGTGTCAAACAATTCTTTATGCCTTTGAGAGACCATATCCATACTTTTGAAAGACCATCTTCATTCCTTTGAGAGATCATAGCCTATACCCAAAGTTACCTTACCTAGTTTTGTATTGTATTAGCTCCATGACTTCTCATGTTCATCCCAATTTTTCCACTTCTCTAGCTATGAATTGAGCTTTTGCCCATTGACATGGTAGATATTACTTGTTATTTCCATGTAGTATTATTTACATAACTTGCACTAATCGAGACCATGTATCGATTACGGTTGGGTAATTTGGATACACTATGTGTTTATAGGTTGGCTCCACCCACCAAACAGGGAATCACCCTGAATGTAAGAGATTACTTCATCTAGGGCATGTTCATCCCTTGACATCTACCTTTGTAGTCTAGTGGTATTCATTGTGGCCCTCTTCTCCATTTGGGAATCTTTAATTCAGTGGCTACACCATTTAGGGGATGTATACCCCATGGAACTATTTAACAAGTTCAACAAATTACAACATGGTTTGCATACCACAACATGTATTTGTTCATTTACCTTTTCATTTTTATATTTCATAGTTTCAAGTTGTTCAAATTGATTATCCTTATCGCTTCAAGGCATCGATCCGCTTCCACTTCATGTGTTTTGCAAATGTGCACATGGGACATGACATTCAATTTTCAACATAATCTTATATTTACGACATATGGGTACATTTCATTTTAATGCTATACACACCACAATAAAAGGTCACTTTGTAGTACCCTAAATTTGGTTTGAGGCACTTGGCAATAGCAATTATTACACATTTTTAGACATTTGACTGGTAGCATATACTTGACTCATTTTCCACACATTTCCATTATTCCAATTAGTCTCGAGTTCACTAGGTAAACCCACTTTGTGTGATCTTCACACTCATAATCACTGCAATCTATATAAAAACCTCTTATCATCGACATGCCGTTTCTCCATCCTTAGTTCCTAAGCATATAACCTCCAAGTCAATTTTGTAGCCACTTGGATGGTTTCGTTTACAAAACCAACCGCCTCGATCAATTTTATTTATGAAATTGACCTCCTTCCATGACCCCGTCTTATGTTGTTCCAATGCATAATTTTTCAAATTGAGTGTCTTCATAAGTCAACCTCTGAGTGAATTTTGAGTTGGCTTGGGAAAAACTTTGATGAAAGGACTCATGTATGTATGTATGTATGTATATAAATTTGCATGTGTATATGTATACATGTATATGTATGTATGTGTATACATATACATGCATACATACATAAATGTATATGTGTGTATAGAAATGTGTATAGAAATGCTCTAGAGGCTCTACAAACCATCTAATCACCTTAGTGATCATTATTCAAAAGGCTTACACTTATCTTAAATCTTCCAAGAGTAGCTCTAGAGTATTCCATGAGCCAATTTTGAAGCACGAAGGTCAAAGTTGCATGTTGCCAAGTGTCTTGTGCTAAATGAAATAAATATTCTAAGTTGCATATTCAATTTCAAAGTTGTGTCTCATATAAGACCTTGGGAGAACTACATCGACTTTGATTCAACTACACTTGATTTTTTAAAATATGTGGTGCAATGCTCTCACATAATGGGAGTGTGAGGTCAATCCAATCCAATATGTTTAAACATTTTATTGCGTTCATCTATTCAAGTTTTGTTAGGGTTTGGACAAAGAAGAGCCCAAATTTGCATCTTCACACCAACATAATGGCACAAACCCATAATTCAAAAGTTTAGATAAAGGTGAACCTAAGCCAAAAATTATAAGGTAAGCGAGCCATTTAGAGCAAGTTTGTAGCCCTTAGATAGTTTCGTTTACAAAATTGAATAGGTGGGATGTTTTAGGCAACGAAACCAACCATCGACCCTATCGACCACAAAATTGTTCGTAACATATTTCAAGCTCTTGTGTTCATAGTACATTCCTCCCATCGACAAAATCAAGTGAGATTGTTATATTTAAGGTGTGATTAGAACTCCCATTTATTAGTACCTCAATTATCCCTTTGCCTTAACTAATTTATGTCCTAGGTATAAAATAATTAAAACACCACCGCTGATGCAAAATCTTATTGTACAAGAAACTTAATGGCTTGGCACCCAATATACAATAATCAGATGATAATAATGATTCATCACTCCCTTCTTGAATGCAAATTCTCAAGATGGTGCACTATCTCCATACTGTAAATTTATTTGCAAACTATTTTTATTGACATTAAACATGTTACATGGAACAAAAACTCCTCCTTTACATGCGAACAATCAATTGTTTTCTTACATGTGAGTTGAGTTTCCAATGATTCAACTAACTTTCGAAGCCAACCTTCATTTATGCATATAAGAAATGTCCCCTAGAACCACTGCCAATGATTGAAGCTACAAGAATTTGATCATTAATAATCAACGAGAAAAAGACGTGTAAACTAAGGGATGTCAAATCCATTGTTTTGTGTCTTGCCATGATTTTCGTTATCCATGAAAAAAATTCAGATTCATTTTGAGTTTTTTTGCCGAAGTAACTATTAAATAAATTCCTGGGCAACATTGTCAAACGACAAACGCAGATCTGAAGAAGAAATTATCACAAATTGGAAACAAATAAGAAATTTGTTCCATTTTTTTGCTAAAGCCAATTTAGAAGACAGTTACCGCAATGCGTGATCATTCAAAAAAAAATGCAGAATCAACACTTGAGGTTTGGAACCTTCTAACGTCTCGAACATACAACTTCTTAACTACCAAAGAAGAAAGAAGTTTTCAATCTCCAATCCATTTATATCCTATTAATAATGTAGTGACATTGCGTAGTGTATTAATAAGCATGTGTTGAAATTGCTAAAAATGTCAGTCGTGCGTAATAATACATACATGGCAAAATCTGAAAGCCCTATTATTTAGTAACATATGTGATAGTCAATTTCAATAGTTAGGTTGGTCCTACATTGTTGAAAAGTCTATGCCAATTCGACTTATCACATGAGAAAATCATGGACAAGTTCCTATAGGGATGGCATGGCCTTACAATAGGAACCAATTGAAATTGACAACATTTAAGAGGTTTAGTATTAGGAGTATAAGTCTCCATGTATCACATGTTTTTTTATTGGTGAAATTTGAAAGAAAATGCATGGCAAAATGTGAAAGGACAATTCATGTCAAAATTTGGGAAAAAAATGTGGTGTTAGGAAGATAGAAAGGAATGTCCAAAGATAGTTAGAAGGTAGATCCTCTTTCGGCCGAGTTGTCTAATGAAGTGTACATCCCTCCCTAGGATGATCCTTCCTCTCCTACCGGAGCGGTGGCTTGTGCCTATGCTATTTTTTTAATGTAATTCTTGTGCTTTTTCTGTTTGCCTTTTGGATGTTTTTTGGTGCCTTCATGGGATTTTTGTGGGACCGTGAGTCTTGCGGTCACCCCTACTAATGTAACTCTCTTATATCTTTGGTAATGTAATGAGCAATTCTAATAGTAAAAAGAATGCCCACAATCAAAAGCAATGTGAGGAGCTCTGTATTTATTTGCACTCGAATAAATGGAAAAACATTATATTGAATTGTCGTTTGTGCTTAATATGTGGTTTCCACAAAGTTTCTCTTTTGCAACTATACTATTGGTACAATAATTATTTCTTCATTCATAATCCAATAAATGGTATAAAGGAGCCAATGACTATGCATGGGTCAATGATTGTCACATTGCGTATGTGAAATAAAGTACCATAATTGTTTCAATTAAAGTGAGGACTGCCGCTTTCAAAATTAAAAATTAAATATAAACTAGCCAATAAAACAAGTCACATCAATAAATTAACCAATGAAATGGTGACACGAGACATCCATAAATAGTGACTTTATTCCTAAGTAATGGGTCACCTTAATTTTTTTGTATTAAAAATACTCAATTAAAATCCCTTAAACATATGTTTTCCACGCAATTTTAATGCTAAAAAGAAAATTTATATATTAAAAAAATCATGATCTATTAAAGGGTATTTTAAAAAATTTTATGATAATTAAGTGACTTTAGCAACCACTTAAGTTAAGGTTCACAAAAATTCAACACTTACAATTTAATTGATATGATTAATATATCTATTTTAGATAAATGTAAAAGATATTGAGAGTTACAATTGCACCTATTTTATTTATGTCACAAACTTATATAGGCATTTTGATAATGATACCTCTTGTCATTTTTTGTGTAGATTTATGTAAAATAGGTATGCAAAGGTTGATATTCTCTTTAATATCCTTTTTGTTGCTCTTCATTTTTAAAATTCAATCTAGATTGAACCATACATACAAAAGAATTATAAACATTGTATAAATATTTTTATAATACAAGTTTAAATATCTAAAAATAAAATTGTTATTTGTGTAAATCGATTAATGAAAATACACAATACTTGCCAACAACCGTTTGGTCCATTGGTGAAGTTGTTAGGCTCTCAAAGAGCCCACCAAGGATCAATTCTTGCCGAGTGCAAAGGCCTAAGGTGTCTTCAAAAGGGATGAGGCCGGGATCGTGCCCCGGGCAACTTTGGCAGAATGGATACCCCTCAGACCTTGCATCTAAGCTAAAGAAGACTGGATTTAGTCCAGACCTTCAACAAAAAAAATACACAATACTTCATTTAAATTAATAAAAATAAATGACTAGAATTAGTAGATTATTAAATTAAAACATTACAAAATTCAAAATATATAATTGGAATGAATTAACATTAAAATTTTCATTGTAATATAAGCTTGAAATATTTTTTTAAAAATTATCTTAAATATTAAAAAAATAAGTTCATATCATTCCCATAATCATATTAAAAATTCAAATTAAACTAACAAACAAATATATTTAAGGGTGTTGCATGCAATTTATGTCACTTATGTATGACCTCAACTAAAGGTAAATTCTTCTACTTGCATGAATTTGCATAGATTTATCTTTTACATTGACGTAAGATATGTACCATTAAAATATGTAAAATTGAATAAAATAATAAATATGTAAATCTGAATAAAATAACAAATAAAATATGTAAAAAAATTAAGTTTATATCATTCTCATAATCATATTAAAAATTCAAATCTAACCTACAAACAAATATATTTAAGAGTGCCAAATGTAGCTTATGTATGACTTCAAGTAAAAGTTAATAAAATAAATAAATAAAAACAAAAAATCAATATCAAACCTTAGTTTTAAAAATTGCTTATTTTTGTTCTCCTCTTAATTTAAATTCTTTAGATATTTGTTTTGATTTTTTGATTTTACATTATTTTGAATTATGTATTTATATTTGTTATAATTATTTTTAACTTTGCAGTTCTAAAGATGTGAATTTTACAAATCAAATCATTTTTACATAATGTTGATCTTAATTTTTCTTTCACATTCATCACATTAGTAGACTTAGTTTGAGTTGGCTTTATTTTTTTAATTATTATTATTTTATTTTTTTGCAATAAGTAGACTCCCAACACATTCAAAAATTATTTAATATTAAATATATTAACATATTTTTACATAATAATATTTTTCTATATATTTTTCAATTTTTACATATTTCGAATTTACGCACGCATATATATATATATGGGAACTTTTTCAGAAGTTTCAGATTTCCATATTTTTTTGCCCTCCCAATCAAATCCAGATTTCTGAACGTGGTAACTATGATGATTTAAACTTAATATATTGTTTTCATAAAGTTTTTACAACCACAATTTTCATACAAAGATTAATTCCGCACACATTCCCAATCAGTGTATCCTTTGCACGGGTGCTATGGCTACTATAGCGATTTTTCTTGTTTTTGGAAATACATTTATTATTGTTGAACCCTCACTTAACTTTTGGGACCTGCTGCACGCGTAATCAAAATGCACCCACACCCACTTGTTTGATGAAACAAACCTCCCATTAGCTCCATACCCAACTGTTGTCTACCAACCTCTTTATTTCTTACCGGCCTCTGTTGTTGCGCAGACTCCCATTTCAATTTTCTTGCAAAACGACACATGACATCTACTTGAATTCCAACAGTTAACTTCCTCTTCACAAAGCAAATGCCTGATGCCAAATATCTTTGGGATGGGCATTTGACATTTGACAACCTTGCATTTCATCCGCTAACTCGTCTTCACAAAGAAAATGTGTGTTTGCGCATTATTCCCAATTAAAGCATTTTTGCAACTGCCAAATAAATAGTAATCCCTGCAAAATATTGTCCTCTCCTTCACAGCCTTGAGAGCATACTTTCTAAAAATTCCTCCCTTAAGCTCATTATGTGCAGTGAAGATTTCCCTCTCTCACAGGATGAAGACGGAAAATCATCGAATGTCTAGGCTGCACACCCACAAGCAATGCCTTCTCAATGAGCATCTATAGGTTCTAGGAACAATACAATCGTTCCTCTTGGGATATGAAATATGAAGAACCCAACATTTTCATATAGTAATGATATGGGAGAGACTATGGTCCCTTGAGACCTTACAATAAAGATTATTACTATTCCTATCATTTGATGGAATTGAATGTCTGACAGCCGCTCTTCCTATTAAAACCATACGGATGCTTTCAAAAATCAACAAAAACAACCAAAACATGATCAATCAGCTTTGAAACCATTTAAATGGAAAATAAATATTGAAGATAAAGATGGATCATCTGTCAAGGCATTTTTAAGTGTTTTTATCTCTTTGTGGTACTGGCAAAAGCAACTCTGTTCCAACACGACGAGTAAACGCTACAGGATCTCTTTCCCACACTGCAATTGAGTTCTTCCCATCTAAATCATCTGCAAGACGAAGGGCTTTTCGTTGCAAAAGCATTAGAATAAAGCGTTGACTAGTCATAACTATTCCTGGGAATAAATCAGGCACCAAAGGTATCATCCTCGTGCAAGATCTGCCATTCCTGAAAAAGTAGAGAAGAACAAAATGTAACGCAAGAATGAGTGGGAAAAAGAGAGAAACTGATAAAGTTCGAAGTATGAAAATAGTTCAACTCTGGCTGACCTGAAAAAAATGTGGGCTGCCTGAACTGTGGCTCAAGCAGTACCCAAAGCCTTTTACTGTATCCAAAGAGTATTTATCTTCCTCTGAAAGTGACACAATGCGTCTTGAATCAAAGAACATGCTTGACAAAGATATGGGCCACGATTTTGGTTGAAAGAGGTTGGGAAGAAAAGGAATCGATGCTTGTAAAGCAAAGAAAGTCCAAAGTTCAGAAAGTGCTTCTCTTGACAGAGCATCCACAGCACAGACAAGCTGCAAACAACAAAGATTATGGTTGCTAACATTGAAGCATGGACTAAGAATATTATAGAAAATCCTGGCTGCCAACATTTAAATTTAAACACAGATGCCAATATTATAGACAGGTTAATCCATTCAACATGAGGCCAGCAGTTCATTCGCAAATAGGTACCCGACATGATGATTAATATAAAACCTTCTTTTAACTGTTACTATGTTTACAAATGACATATTTGCGTGCTGGTAACTAAGACATTCAGATTAAAAAGACCATAACTCCAGTATAAGAGAATCAGTTGAATTCTCTCTCATCAAGATGTCCAAAAACTTGGAATACATGGGACTTACAAGAGATCTCCAAGAAATATTTATTTTGTCCAAAAAAGTTGGAATACACGGGACTTGCATACCGTAGTCACTAAAATATGCACTTATTACTATTACATTATGCCTCTAGTATGTTGTTATATACATGATTTCTAAGTATGGAAACTAGGCACTGGTGACACCTCTTTGGTCCTTTTCTTTCTTTGATTGGTTATGCTCATGTCTTTTATCTGACATTTGCATCTTTTTGGTCGAGTCACAGGGATCCCTATTCCCGCCTTTTGTTCTATTTTTGTTTGTCTCAGCTTCAGGATAGTACCGCCCGCACAAGACATTAGCGCCCAAATGCTAATGTCCTTTTGGGCATTTTTGTCCTCTTTACTTTGTTTTCTACTTTGTCGGTTTGCTTTGGCTTTAAGTCTTTTCTTGTCTCCTTTTCACAACCTAGGTCGGCTTTTGGTGTCACTATGTGCCGAAATTCAAACTAAGAACTCATAATATATACACAACCTACTAACTATTCTAAGGGGCAATTGGGTTATCATTTCTATATCTACCACATACACAAGAACAACACAAGGGGCTGCATTATTCATTGCATAGGGGGAGGCTATTTTGAATTCCATATCACACATTCTTGCATTGGGACAAAGTAGTTGTAGCCCGTTATTCTTTGTGCGACTGACACTAGGGCATCCTAGCTTAAGGGACACAATTTCAATCACACACCACAAGAACTCAAGCATATGCATATTTGTAGTCATCTAATGTGCGCTTGAGTATTGGGCAAGTAGCTAGGGTTTGTTTTGCAGGTATAGGTGCAACAGAGCAGGAGTACAACAAACCCGACACGACCTACGGCGAGCAAGAAGCGATAAGAAGCAACAAAGAGAGAACCAGGACCGAAGCCCTTTCTCGGATACCAACACCCATATCGGACACTAGCGCTGGGTGGCCCAGGTTCTATTCCGTATGGTTTTGTCCTATCAATTTCCGTGATCACAATTTCGAGATACTGAGCTTATACAGTCCAGGATTATCTATTCCGATCATTCACTAGTCCAGAATCAATTCAGACCTATAGTTACAAGCTAAGTCATTCTACAAACCCTATCTATCACTATTGCTTGCACTTCTTTAGCTTGATCTTGTATGTTATTGTTATTTTATCTGATCAACAATGTCCTTATCTTAGATTTAATTTTATTAAATCATTTGGTGAACCCGATTATTGCACTCCTTACTATACTACTCCTATATTGGCTCCACATTTCTCTCCAAGGCATTTTATTCCATTTCTTTTGGCTTTAGGCTCGATGATTGGCCTCTCCCCTCTTCGCCAAAAGGGGGCAAATATTTGGGGTATCTTATTACCCCTCCTTCGACAATCCAAGCAATTTGTTCAAATACAATCATCCTACATTCCAAGCAATCAAAGAAAATATTCAAATCCTGTGAAGGTTATGTTCCAAAATGCAAATTTCCAATCTATTCCAAGTAGCAACGAATCCACATTTTCACAGATTCTCACAATTTTTCCCTCAAATGACCTAATTTGGGGAAAATCAATCCTTGAAAGCAGTTTCAAATATAATCAAGTTCAAGCAAATACTATTTTCCAAATCAATACTAGCAATTTCAAATTCTATTCCAAGTACCAATTTTTCCTCCCATATGACCTAACTTGGGAGCCAATCCAAATGAGTCGTTTCAATTTACCAAGCGGACCACCCTTACATCGTAAACTGGGGTAATGAGATGTCATTGCCTTTCCTATACCGCTTTACGGGTGTTTTGGGACCTAGTAGGCAAGTTACAAAATGAGTTCATATTGTTGTCTGCAGCAGTAGAACCTATTTTTGAGAAAGCATCATGGTGGAAAGCAAAACTAACCGCTCTCCCAACACTCTTTCTCTAGCGCCAGGATGCTCAAATCCTTAGTTTAGCACCAAGATGCTCAAATCCTTAGAAGATATGCTAATTCGGGAATTGATCACTCCCGATCCCTCCTTCAATCTCCAAGTTTTGAAGTCTCCTATATCTCCTTAGCAAGTTCATATCCAATATCTCCTCTGTGACAACAAAAGTCACCCCACATGGATCAAAACATTGATCCATGGGTCGTCACGCTATGTTTCTTACTATCGGCACGTTCCAAACTCAACTCCTTCGGCCCACTTTAGGTACGCTCTTCTTATATCCTTTATACTACTTGAATTTCATCCAAATAACATAAAGGGGGGCAAATGTAGTCACTAAAATATACACTTATTACTATTACATTCTTTTATGTTGTTATATACATGATTTCTAAGTATGGAAACTAGGCACTTGGTGACACTTCTTTGGTTCTTTTCTTGCTTTGATTGGTTACGCTTTCGTGTCTTTTATCCGGCATTTACATCTCTTTGGTCGAGTCACAGGGATCCATGTTCTTGTCTTTTGTTACATTCTGTTTACTTGCTTCGAGATAGTACCTGCCCAGACGGAGACAGTGGTGCCCAGGTGTTAATGTCCTTCTAGGCAACGATGTCCTCTTTGCTTTGTTTTCTACTTTGTCAAGTTTGCTTTGGCTTTGGGTATTTTCTTGTCTCCTTTTCACGACCTAGGTTGGCTTTTGGTGTCACTATGTGCCGAAATTCAAACTAAGAATTCATATATATACACAACCTACTAACTATTCTAAGGGGCGATTGGGCTATCATTTCTATATCTACCACATACACAAGAACAACACAAGGGACTACATTTTGGGCTACATTATTCACTGCATAGAGGGTGGCTATTATGAATTCAATATCACACATTCTTGCATTGGGAAAAAGTAGTTATAGCCCGCTATTCTTTGTGCAACTGACACTAGGGCATCCTAGCTCAAGGGACACAATTTCAATCACACACCACAAGAACTACATAGAGTCTGAAATGTAGTGCAGCGCTCGGTGACAATCACATTGGGGTGACTATCGAGGTCAGTTTGACTCAAGCATATGCATATTTTTATTCATCTAATGTGCACTTGAGTATTGTGCAGGTAGCTAGGGTTTGTTTTGCAAGTACAAGTGTGATAGAGCAAGAGTACAACAAACTTGATACGGCCTACATCGAGATAGAAATGACAAAGAAAGAACCGTAACAAAAGCCCTTTCTCGGACCGGTGCCCGATCGAACACTAGCACCTAGGCGACACTATCTCATTCCAGCGGTGGTTTTGTCTGTCGGTTTCTAGATCACAATTTCAAATACAAAACTTATACAAATTCCGAGATTAGTTGTTCCAGATCATTCACCATCCCGAATCGCCTCACCTACAATTACAAGTTGGGTCATTCTACAAACCCTATCTATCACTCTTGTTCGCACTTCTTTAGCTTGATCTTGTATGTTATTGTTATTTTATTTGATCAAGCAGTGTCCTTATCTTAAAATTTCATTTTATTAAATCAAATACAAGAGAACTCCACAAAATATTTATAGTGCCGTGATTAGCATTGAAATTATCTATTTATTCCATGAAGCGTATGTGTTAAATAAGCTTTATTAAAGATATCCATTTTTTTAACTATTTGCCACACGCTCTAGAGTTTGATGCGTGAAAATTGTGGAAGGTTAATCTATGTAATGTCACTACAATTCAAACTATGGCATATATATCATACATTTGATGATAGCATTACACTGATGCATAGTTTTCGCAATTTATAAGTTTTCATCACATTTCATATACCGTATTGGACCTTAAATCGGCATCTTGCAAAATACTCCAACTACAAAGTTTGAATATGGCCACATAGTTACCTTGGTTGAGAACAAGATGGATTATTGAATGCATTTACATAATCATATGAATGGATGGATAAAAGTCGTTGATGCATGCAAGTCTAGGTGAATGGTTGATAGTTGTTTGCTTACTAGATGAATCGTATATTGCTTTCAAAGTTAGTAGTTAGAACAATGTTAAAATGTTGTGAAAAAATCAAGATTGTACCAAATGCCAAGAATTCCTCAGATACTGAAATGATCCTTGCTAACAATTTAGGTGCCCATAAGTTCATCAAATAAAAAGTTGGTCCTAGAGGACCCCGCCAAGTGAGGCTTTATGCTCTATGAAATGCGGCAAAGTCCCTCCAATGAACAACATGCTTAAGTGGGGTGTCAAGGCTCTTTTGATTATCCATGCCAATTCCCAACATACTAAGGAGGGTCAAAAGTCCATTGAATGATGCAGAATGTTGTAAGTCTCTTGGAGTGGGTGACGTATGAGCTTTTGTTATACCCTAAGGCTGACATATTTTTTTGCAAGGGATTTCATGACCATTTTTAATAATGAATGCCCAAAGGCATGCAGTGGTGGGCATACTTCAACATGTTAATGCTGAAGCATGAGCCTTTCAATTGGTAATCCCTCAAGCAGATGAACTTAGGTCAATGTTTATCATTGACATTCAGGTTTGTACTTGAGGTCTTATTAGGAAGGAAATGCTTCCCTCAGCAACTCATTCTGCAGATGTATCAAACTTTCAAGTATGCCGATGCACATATTAGATTTATCTTTATATAGCTATGTTCTCTCTCTTTGCCCTAAAGTGGTTTCATTAAGCATTCCCCTGATAATTGTGTTATTCTTGATCCAAAAATAATTGATGCACAGTTCCAAAACAAGAAAGGTTTGTTAATTTGTTTCATTATATTATAATATTTAATAGGTGATATAAGTACCTCTTTGAGAAGCAGCTCTTGAAGAAAGCTACCCTGAGGGGCAAAAAGAAGGGAAATTAATTCTTTTGCAGCTGGATCAATAGGAGATGGCAATCTTCCCAATTTATCAGTAGTTGGAGGCGCTGAAGTCAATTTTTGGAATGTAGCAAACCCATTCATGATATCCTCAACCCTTTTGACCTCAAGCCGGTCACTTTCTCCATATAAGAAATACTTGAGAGCAGCACGAGTCCTAGGACTGGAAAATGAAGAACAATAGTTACGATTTGTATATATAAAAGAATATGATATGAGTTATCCTCTTTTCTATGTTTAAAAGTTTGTTAAAATATTCAGGAGTGTGGCAAAGATCATAGCATACCTGTCATCTGTTATAAGTCGCTTGGATAAGTAAGGATAGCAATCATTTATGATTGCATAATCTGGGTCTGCCTTTAATCCAATACCCTCAAGCACTGAAAATGCCTTGAGAATGAGTGCGAAATAAGGTGGAATCACAAAAACATAATCTTCAGAAATTTTTGCTAAGTCAGCTGTTACCTACAATGTCCGCATAGTTTGAAACAAGTTATTGTATTAAATAAAATAATAAAAGAGTAATCAATTGACCCAGGACATGGAAATAAATCTAAAAAAATATTCAGTTAAAAGAGTGCAATATAAAGAGAGGAAGTTTAAGCTAAAATTCTAAAGGTGAATTCTAAACGAACTGAATCATTTCTTTTCATGGGTAGAATAGTATTATATTACTTTATATTTGCATTAGAACATTGCTCTGGAATGTTCCTGCAAAATAACATATCCAGTAGAATAATTTAAGCAAGCAATATTCAGTGCAGAAAGTAAATTCTAGCGGGTAATCACCAACTAAGATATCCATTATAAGTTGAATCTCCTACATAAGAGCCTCTTGATAGGTCTCTTTGTAACACAGTAGCTATAAAGAACAAAAATCAATGGCAGGATGTGATAGACTTTTGCCTGTGAACCAAGACTCGCAATCATTGGTGATTTACCTTAGGCGTTCTCTTTGTGTCATAATTCACCTTAGGGAATCACTTTTTGTCGTAATTCACCCTCAGTGATTCAATTGACAAGTTGACATGGTGATTGACTAGAAAAAATAATTCGTGGTCAAGTGTGTCACTTAACTGCATAGAATTCTACTTATAAAGCCCAAATTCATGAAGTGGGATGTTTAAATAAAGAGAGACTTGGGGTTCATTAGGGACTAACAAACCACGCACTTCCACAAACTGTAACTCAGTTTTCAGGCTATATGAACAGTACAGGGGTGCAGAAATCGATTGAGCCAAATTTCACATCCACTTCACTTTCTTCAGTTTCAATGTAGCCTGTGACCATATTCTGATTCCAAAAGCCTCAATACCTCAACTGTCTGAGGGGACTATGCTCTCTTCATGTCCTCTAACACCATGTTTAGATTAAATCAGACACAAAAGCATAAACATTCTACAAGAACCTAGCAGTCATGTTGCAGCAATTTCTGCAAGTGCCCCCAGCAACTCAAATTCCTATCAGCAAGTAACCTATCAATTCTCAACTGCTAGCGAACTAAGACAAACATTAAATCTGAAACACATGATTTGAGGGTAGTGTAATTAAGCAGAAAACTACAGAGCGAGTATCCAAAATTAACGAGAATTAGATAAGACAATCCCGAGGATTATACTGGAACCATATTGTAAACCAAAAGTCAAGGAATGTATAGTAGACCATTTTGGCTTGCCAAACAAGGCAAACAATATACTGTCACAAGAGAGAAACATATTATAAAATCTTAACTTATGACCCAAGGATAGAAAATTATATGGCTAGGATCAGGCATTTGCATATGATATCTTTATTTGCAGCTCATATAGATGACAATCAGCCAGAAACAATTGCCAGGAATTATATATGCATTCATAACCATAGGTGACACAATATATGACTTCTGGACTACCATGCAAAGCATAATCAAAGTGCCACCACGTAGGTAACAAAACAAAGCATAACTGTATTCAGATAAAATTTAACCAAACTGGTATGTTCCTAGAGTTGTTTCAGAAGACTCCAAAACCAACATTCTGATTTTTTGAGCTCTTAACTCCAACGTTTCCACTGCTGCTTCTAGAATTCTTGTCACCGCACTTGCCAGCCCTTGAATGCTTTCTTATTCATGTCTTATTTCAATCGCTCCTTGCAATATTTCACCATTATCTCTTTTATCAAATAAAGAAAAAGCTGCAGCAGTTATAACAGTTTTGCTTATATTAACATTTCCACATTATTGAGATTGGATTGTCTAAATGATGGTTTGTTGACAAGATGTAGTTGAGATGGTCTATGAACAATTAATTTTTCAAATAATGTTAATGAAGACATGACACACTTCCTGATAACACAGAATTGACAAACAGGAAAGTCCACTTTTTTGCACAAAATAATCAGTCCGTAATACATTTTACTCCCCTCTTCAGTCCAAAAACAACAAAGCCAGAAACTACTAACCAAAAACAAAAATTCCATAGATGGCCTCCTCCAGTTATCTACAGATATCCCATTTTCTTAACAACATAATTAGGCCAAATTAATTTTTGCAACAATCAAGAGAACAGAATCAATTACCCACATGCCATTTGGTGATGATCTGTTCCTCACTGAGTGTTACCAAAGGAGTTTTACATATTTGAAATATTTCTGAAGGTTGTATGGATAATACCTGTTGAACATTCACTTTCCGTGCCCCTCCTCCCTGTGTCAATTGGCCAAAGACACGACTAAGCTGAGGAACAACTTCAGCTGTTTTGACAGGGTCAACAAGTTCAGGCGGTACAAATCCCAACCTTACTAGATCATTCGCAACTTTCTCATAGTCAGAGTTGACCAAATGAGAAATATATTCTATGAATGTATAACGCTGATCCTGCGTGACCTGCTTCAAAAGAAACAGAAGTCAACTTTATTTCCAAAAGTTTGCCCAAAAAATTGAATACGAGTGTCTTTCTTCATGAAAGAATTATGTTGTCATTAGATATTAACACAAAGCTATTAAAGACGAGACAAATAAATAGCAATCAATGCCTTTATCATAGGACCCTGATTCATGACACCAATAACCATCTGTACGTGTAATAATAAAATCTACAATGTTCATAATAAGCACCAGAATATACCTCTGTCATCAGACCATAATCCAAGACACAAAGGCAACCATCTGCTGTTCTCAATAGATTTCCTGGATGAGGATCAGCATGTAAAAATCCACTTTCTAGAAGCTGTATTAAGTAGCAGTTTAGAGCCGTATTTACAAGAAGAAGTAAGTCAGCTTCGCTGCTCTCTGACAACTTCTCCCCTTCAATCCACTCAGTTACTAGTACCTGTTTCGTTTAATCCCCAGGTTAGATGTATAAGGCCCATTGAATATGACAAGGAAAACAACCATAAACATAATGAATGAGTTAGTTTGACAAATAGTTATATAGGTGGTACGAAAAGCTTGTGACATGTAGTAGTGCATAATCATACTAATTGTTAAACAGAAGCTCCTACTCTGAAACTATGCTTTCCAGACAACAGGGTTGGCTAAGGTTTCCACTGGTGTGTGATATCAGGTATATGCGGCGGTCTTCTCTTGTGTTTTAACTTGTCTGTCATTGTGATTGATCCTCCAAGCATAATAGCTCAAAAGATGTGATATTTCTATATTTTTGCAAGTGAAATGACAGAGATTTAGCGTAATATCAGCAGCAATCCACACAAAGATAGTGAAGTAGGGCAGAATAAAAACAGCAAAGTAAATCCAAAATGGTAGATGAAAGCAGAATACCAAAATATTATCTCCTGTCCACTCACAGCCTGTTATATTTTCCCTGTTGATATCAGATAATTGCGTGGAACAACTTCATTGGCTAAATCGATATGTTTGGTGTATTAGGCTAGAACCAACTGCGTCATTCTGTAAATGTTGTAAATTTGTAGCTTTACAGAGACCTCTGCTACGTGAAAGAAGCTAATCTTCAAGCAATATGAAAAGAAAGGCACGCCTTCCTAATTGGTACACAAGTTCAAATCCTTTTGGGATCTTATCTATAGTCAAACCTATGCCAAACCTATTTGCATTATAGTTTATAAACATATAATTGCCCTCAGTCAACTATTTAAAGTTATGACTCAACTAGTCTAGACTATATGTATTTAACATATAGATTAAAAGTAACTCTGAACATCTTTTATAAGTATTGCATGTTTCCACAAAATGCCACACATCCTAAACCATATATCTCAAGATGAAACTCGTTACGCATCTTGAAAATCTCTCTAAAACAATCGTCAATGCTAAACTATGAAAAACGAAAGTTCAAATTCTTATCAGATAGCACGCTACCATGCAATTCAGAGGGAAATCTGGAATGGCTGACTCAGTTTAGCCTTCCCTTGGAATATTCTTCTATAAAAGCGCACAATAGTTAGTAAAAAGAAACTGCATTGTTAAATAGTTAGTTCCATATGCTCACCTTTCGGGAAGTATACTGCAAAAAAACTCTAGGGACTTTGATATTTTGAAGGGATTTCATATTTTCTGCAAATTGCTCTGCATTCTTCCCCTGCAAAGAACGAAAAAGGTTGATTATCTTCTAGTGATCACATGGAAATTATTCTCATTTTTATCCTGATCCTCAGGCCATTTTATTTACCTCTTGCACATAATCAAGTTCATCAAAAAAGCGGAAAGCCCAGTTGTCAAGAAGAGCAACCAAATTTGATTGCACAGAAGGAAGAGACTGTAGAGCTTTTGCAGCATTGCGAAGCAAAAACAAATCTCTTGAAACTCCTTCCAAAACATCAGGCCTCTGAACTTTCACTGCCACCACTTCCCCTGTGTCTCGAAGAATTCCTTTGTAAACCTGGCAAAAGAAGTGCCCAATAAGCCATAAAAATATCAAGTTCGTAAACATGGTTTCTTACTGAAAGAATGGACTATCGAAAGAATTGCACTCATCTTGCAAGCTCTAAAATCTTGAACTACCTATCTTAAACAAATGAAGAATAAAGGACCTACCAAGATTCTGAGAAATGTTGCCTGATAATTTTAAAAAGCACTAAATGTTTACTAATTAGATCTTCAAATATTAAATTTAAATGAAACTGGTATCCAATTATCTTCAGGGCACAAGCATGACATAAACAAGACACTTGTCACACTAGAATATTAAGGCAGCTAGGACAAGTGACGCATTATCCAAATAAAATGGCAAACTCTTGTTGATTTCCAGCAAAATGCAATTTTAAAGCACTAAATAAATTAATCATCTAAAACAAGGTAAGTGACATATTCTCCAAATAAAATGGAAAAACTCTTGTTGATTTCCAACAAAATGCGATTGTAAAGGAACCTCAAATTCAAGAACATATTTTGAAGAAAACACTATCATTAAATCATATGTCGATGACAGATGTTTTTATAACTAATACTTACAATTGTCCATTTGAGTTATGTGATCAAAAGCAATCCATGTCAGATCATCTAATCAGCAAAATAAAGTCACCATTTTAACTCATATACAAAATGGATCAGTTTTGTTTTCGTCCACAAACTACCAGCAGTATCTTTTATAGAAAGGAGACTTGGGAATTAGCCATAGTTACCGTGTTGAAAAATTTGGATAATTCGGAAGAGGAAAAAAATTCTTAAGTTCGAATTTTGTAAAAGATTCAGTTCGGTTTGGTTTAGAAAAATTATAAATATAAAATATTTATATAAATAATAAATATTAGACATGTGTGATATTTGTAAAGAAAAACCAATTACACATAATACTAAAGAAATATATTACATATGCAGTTTTTCCAATATGTATTTAGGTATTAGTGTTTCTTGTTTCATTTTTGTTTTATGTTGAAGTTTTTTTAATTTAAACGTTTTAATTTTTTAATTAAAAATGGGAACAATAATGCACAACCAAACTTGTTCGGCTAGACCAAAAGTACGGTTCGAACCAAATTTTCACCAAGTTTGTAAGAAGTAGAACATGGCAACCATGGATTTAGCACATTCCCAATGAAAATTAGACAATTAGAAACCAAAATAAGGTAAAAACCAACCAGAAAAGAAGCAAAACTAAAAATCCGATGGTTTGCATGAAGGATGCATTGAGTGTTGAAAAAACTCTCTTCTATGACAACAAAAATTTCCAATATCTAACAAGGGCAATAATGAGTAGTACTTCATATTTCTACCAAGCAATGGGAGAAAGTGTCTCTGATGGACCCCTGTAAAAGTAGATAGTGTCCTTTCTAAGGAGAGAGCGTGCAGCCCCCACAAGAAGCGTAGCAGATTCACACCTTACTCACCCGTTTTGCTATGTTATTCAACATCATTTTGATCAATGAACTATTTGTTTTACTAGCCTGCTATCTTGGTGTCAAGAGACACGAGGGAACCCCTAGGGGGTTGGTTAGCTATACACACTTGCACAAGCCCAAGGAGAACTATATGAGGCTTGATTTCTGCAATGAGGATATGTAGTGCAGCACTTGGATTGGTTCAACAATTGGGAGTCTAACCGTCAAGGGTGGTCCAGCCTCAAGTGCATGCACATGTTTTTCTCCTTTTGTTTGTTAATGTTCTAATGAAGGGTTCTACAAGTTGCTAGGATTTCCACTTAGTTGCAAGTCATTACAGGTCATCTCGAAGTTGTGTGAGTAAGAGCAACAACATATAGCGAGCACCATTTCCAGCCAAGCGAAACACAAAAAGTTGTAGAACCAAAATGTCACGGGGTCCGAAACTATATGGTTCCTATCTTAGACCATACATTTCCTACCTAAACCATACAAAATCTGTATGGTCCCGAACCTGCTCAATTTACAGTTCTAGAATCTCTAGTGCAAAATCCAGTCTCAAATCTTCTTGTTCCCCTTCCTTGCACATCCACATCATCCCCAAATCATCCTGAACAACTAAGTCTATCTCTCATCTTGTGTATTTGAACTAGTTGCTTATCGTTTATCAATTGTCTCTATCATTTCAAGTTTGAATGCATTATTCTAGTCATGTATAATTGATGTTGGAATTTAATTAGATCATAATAGTCTACATGTTGCTAACCCTTACATCTTTTTTAGTTGTTGTACAATAACATTCTAAAATCTAACTAGGGTGTAAACACTCCTATAATAAAGATGGTTACATTTCAGTTGCTTCTCCCCATAGCATCTCAATATGGTTCGAACATGTTTCAGATGGATGTGAAGGGCACCTTCCTAAACTGAGATATGGATGAGGAGGTTTACATGGTGCAGCCTACAGGTTTTCAAGTACTTGGTTGTGATCATTTGGTTTGTAAATTGATTTAAGTTTTTGTATAGGCTTAAGCAAGCTCCAAGAGCCTAGTATATTAGTATTGATCAGCATCTCCAAGAGACTAGTATATTAGTATTGATCAGCATCTCCAAGATTCTATATTCAAGAGTCTCTCTAATCCGAATCTTTATGTCAAAAGTAGCACATAAATCTGATTTCGCTTGCATCCTACACTATTGCTTAGGTGTAGAATTTTGGCAACATAACCATTTCATTTTCATAGCTCAGGTCAAGTATGCCATGAGTCTCTTGAAGAAGTTTGGGATGACAAATTGCAATCCCTCTTTTACACCTATGGAGGTCGGGTTGAAGTTGTCATCCAATGACAATTCATCACTAGTCGATGAATCACTCTATAGACAATTGGTGGGCAGCCTAATATATCTTACGTCCACATGACCAGATCTATGTTTTGTTGTTAGCTATATTTCCCGGTTTTGTCTCAACCAAATCCCATACATTCGACAGCAGAAAAATGAGTTTTTGATGGCTAACGAACCCTTGACTTTGGCATCCTATATCAGAGGACAGCAGATTTCAGATTGATAGGTTACATAGACTTCGATAGGGAAGGGTCAATGGATACTTAGAGGTCCAACACCAGACGCATTTTATCCTTTGGGTCAGGAGTTGTTTCGTGGTGAACCAAACTTCAGCACATTGTGGTTTTATCTTCCACTGAAGCAGAGTACAAGGCAGCATTCAGTGCCAGTTGTGAAGCAATTTAGCTACGTCGGATTTTGATTGATCTTCAACTTCTTTAGACTACGCCTACACCATTTTCCATTATTTGTGACAATCGTGGTGTATTGAAGTTGGTGAAGAATCTGGTATATCATGCTCGCACCAACCACATTGAGATTCATCATAGCCATATACGATAGCTGGTTAATACTTGTGATATTTCTCTTCACTATTGTGCCTCTCAGGAGCAGCCTGCAGATCTAATGACTAAACCCCTTGGTTCCATTTTGTTTGTAAAATTTCGAGACATACTTGGGGTAGTCTCCAGTTTAGTCATTAATGGGAGGTATATAAGATATTAGTTAGCTATTAGTTGCACATTAACTAATAGTTAGTATGTTATAGTTATCAACCTCCTCAACTGAATATGTAACTTATTTTTCATTAATATCCTCAACTGAATATGTAACTTCTTTTTCATTAATAAAACACAGCCACACTAGTATGTCAGTGTGCTTTCCATTTTCTCTCTCTCATTCTTACTAACACTTTCATCGGGAAGATGTCTCTTGATCATTATTATTCAAGATTATTATTAATTTATTAATTATACTTAATTCTAATTGATATTTATTTTACTTATATATATAAATATTGTATGCAAAGATATTGTTTGCCTTTAGCCTACACTGTCGTACAGTTGTATTTGTTTTGCTTCCTCTGAAACTATCCTACTATTCAGGCATGTAGTCTTTCATCTTACATCATTAAAACTTGTTGGTTATTTGATGCTAAATAATCTATGCTTTACATAATGGCAACTACATGTATTTAAATACAGACATGTCCTTAATTACATATCTTGTTTCCAGGCCATACCATGCTAATTCTACGATTGCTGCATACACTTCATACCCTGGTGTCCATGTATTCATGATGCAACATATAAACGTGCATTTACGAGATTATGCAATAAGCTTTCCTTAAGGGTTAAAGTTTTTGCATCTCTAATCTTGGTAAATTTCCCTTTCTATTCTTAAACATATTTTGAAAACATATAGTATGTAAACATTTTTAAACAGACAATCCCAACAAAACTGATAGTTGATCTAATATTCTCCTCGTGCTTACCTGTCCAAGTGAAGCAGCAGCAACAGGTTCTGATGATAGCTCTGTTAATACTTCTTCCACTGGCCTGCCTAGTCCATCTTCAACCAATTGCTTTGCTACTTCATTTGAAAATGAGGGTACTCTATCTTGAAGCTTTTGCAGTTCCTCAAGATATGAAACTGGCAGAATATCAGGCCTTATACTTAAAGCTTGTCCTATCTGTTCAGACCAAAATCCAAAATATGTTTTTTAAATTGTTTGGCAATCATAGTATGAAATTACAATTTCTAACAAAGGTTATTCTTTTCATAAGATCCTTTTTACCTAAAATATCAGAAGAAGAATATTGTCATGAATAATATTCAAAGTGCAGTTATAGAGTAACTTTGACAACATTTTGTCAGGTACAAAAAAACCATCTACAAAATGTTTCTTTGAAACGATAAAGTCAGAAGACAATTATAAGCAACAACCTAGTGGCTCAAGTGACCAGTGGTCATGATATAATGCTACACAAGGCTTATGAAAACACTTTAGTTAATGAAAATATAAACCACACCAATTGGCCTCCATCAACTAGGGTGCTCACAATGCCAAATAAATCTATGTGAAGTTGTGAATGAAAAGAAAGCACAAACTTGAAGTTTTGAACCACGTGTATGCCTCACTGGGCTATAGATCTCAAGCTCCTCACTCAACATTGAAGTTGTATTCACACATTGTGGCTGCAAGGACTTGTTTTATTGCCTCAAGGCTCACAAGATCATGGTCAATACTCATTCAAGCATCAAAGAACCTTACTTCACATTCCTTAGGACTTTTAAATTCAGTCCTGTAATGCATGCTCTTCCCTAGCTCAACTACTTTCAGAAAGTTATTTATTTTCCTATTAGTAATGTTGTTGGCTTAGAAAGATTAGCGAACCAGATACTTATCTAACTAATCTAATATTAGCACCTAGAGGCTAGATACGATTTGAACTTACCGCGCTTATACCTCCTCCATAAAATAGTTGTGCTTTAAAATATTTATCAATCATCTGAAGTCATGCATTCAAGCTAGCATCTAATCATTGATTGAGGATTCGAATGAAATCCGACTTCTCCTTTGATCTGAAACCTCTACAGTCTCATGCACCAAATGCTTACGTAATCTTGTAGACAACATTAAGAAGCATTTTCCTTTATTACTTCTCGACTTATTTAGGTGTAGTGATCTGTAGCATTCGCCATGTATTTGGGCAGTCCCTCTTGGGTACAACTATGCCTTCTAGTGATAGAGGGTGTTTTTTCTTCTAATCTATGTCCAAGGCCAAAACATACTCATTTCTTTGAGGAGGTTGATGATGTTTTGGCGTTCTTGGTCATTTGCTTCTTCTTTCACAACTTAATCATATATTCCCTTTTACAATGAATATCAAGTATACTCAAGCAAAAGTAATTTGTTTACCTAGTTTATAGATTAGTTTTAGTTTAAACTAGGTGAACACTAAGGACTGTCCATTTTGTCAGATGCTAGTCAATTTTCTTATTATAAGGAAGTGTACTAATAGTTTGTGGTTCGTTTAGGCACCAAGTCATTGTTGTTTAGGCAATATTTTCAAGTTTTGGATACATGGACTACTGCCAACAATTCTTAGTAAAAAATCGGGTATCTTTGTTCAGCATACTAAAAGTAGTAATAGATGGCTGTATGAATCCTTTCTCCGTTGCTTACTGGACTTGTTTCTTGACTTCCAAGTTTTTCCCGGCATCTTAGTGACTTAGTCTAGATGGACACCTAAATAGTGGTTTCATATTAGGTTTAAGTTCAATTTGGCGGTCCATGTCTATAAAGGGAGGGGATAAATGGCAGGTTGTTTATAACATCATTGTGTATGAGGTCTCTATTCATGTTTTGGATTCGCCATCTGCTCCTTCCTAGATACTGCATAGCAATAGTTGTGTTTACTAGATAGTTCCTTAAGTTAAATAAGGGATATTGAGAATGTGTTTAAGCTTTAAACCATTTGGATAGATTGTGTCTTTTTGGATTTTTATAGGAGAACAAGTTTCATACCAGAGGGTGTAGAGGTTATCATGGTCATCATTGCAATTACCATAATAAGATAAAAACATGAACAAGAGAATGTCATGTCATACTTATAATATAAAGTACTTGAGTTATAGGTTAATTTAATTGTATGTTACATCGTTGACATCATGACCATTGGGATCAACCAACACAGCTAGCCATTCTCTTTATAATTGTATGTGTTTTGAGAGGTGATCAAGGATCTCCAAGTATATTGTCAGATCATGTGTGAGCCAAGCCTGCATTGGAGACCAATTACATCATGTTTTATACCATTGTTACCAGGTTTGGAAATCCAGATCCATTCGGAAGGGCCAAAAATAGAAAATCCGGAGTTATCGAAAAAATTGAAAAAATCCGTTTCAATATTTATACATATATTATATAAAATATATATTAATAATATATAACATTATATATTGATAATATTAATAATATATATAATATACTATAATATATATTAAGAAAATATAATAATATATAATATATATAGACCATTAATGTTATAGAAAATTAACAATTAAATATTAAAATACATAAGTTAATAAAATACGTAACTTAATAAAATGCATAAGTTAATAATTATCGATACATATAACTAATGAATAATTTTTAAAAAAAAATGAAAAAACCTATTCGTAATCTATTTAAAATCAAAACAGAAATCATTTAAGTTATTTAACCTAAATTCTAAAGACTAAATGTAAGACTTCAAACTTACTTTAATATTAAAATACATAAGTTAATAAAATACGTAACTTAATAAAATGCACAAGTTAATATATACCGTTAACATTAAAAAAGAAAAGGAAAAAACCTATTCATAATCTATTTAAAATCAAAACAAAAACCATTTAAGTTATTTAACCTAAATTCTAAAGACTAAATGTAAGACTTCAAACTTACCTCTCGGCTCTGCCCAGCCAACTCGACAACCACCGCCGACCACCACTGCCAACCGCCACCGCCAACAACCTCTGTCAACCACCTCCGCCCAACACCTCTACTGTTAATATGGTTGAATTTCCGCTGGTGACAAGGGCGTTGAACAGTGCTGGTTACAGCTGCTGAGATGAACGCAATTAAGAGAACTGTCAAGCCCTCAAACTCCACCCTCAAACGCTACTGCTTCACTTATTATTTCCTGATATTTTTGAGTTTTTTTAACAAAGACAAGGCGAACCGGATCGGATTTATCCGGTTGCCTCTAGAAATCTGGGTCGAACCGGATTTGGTAACACATATCAATGAAGACATTCTATTTTCCATTTGCATGTGTTCTCGTGTGTTGTGATGACAACAACTATGATAATATTTTAGATAGTTCTTGTTATTTCTATGTGCATGTTGATGTTCTATTTCCATTGGTCTCCATATCTATATTGTTTATATAGCATACCTACATTTTTGCAGTATTTCATTTTGAGCTAGTATCACGGGTGAATTGTAAGTTCCATCCTCGTCCATTCTTGTGATTCATTCTTGTCATCACTCGTCGCCATTGTCCACATATATTAGCATAGAAGTTTGTCACATACCATCTATTGTCATCAAAAACAAAAACTGAAAAATAGGTAAAAAGGAAAGCAAAAACAATTGATGGGACATGAAGTCGACCTTTGTGAAGCTAATCAAAGACAAGTGAGAGGATGGCGGAAAAACTTGGCCTTCTCTGGGATCTAGCTGTAAATGACTACATTATTTTAACATTTAAAGATAAGTACCCATTGACCAAGTAGCCAAAACCAGGCGAGAATGAGTATGTTGAGAAGTTGAAGATTAATCTACCTCACTTTTTGGCCCATCACTACCTATTCTAGCAAAACCATAGGGGAGAGTGTCAATAAGAAATGGAGCAACAATGGAAAAGATAGTGCTATGAAGATTGTTTAGAAAGCAAGCATGAGGTAGAGAGATACAAAGCAAAGCAGGAAAAATTGATGAGTTTGGTTTTCTTAACTGACAAAAATGGCAAATACCTTAAGATTCCTAAGAAGACTGTCCGTGTTAGAAGCTCTGCACAATTAGAGGAAAAAGAGAAGGAAACAAATATTGTTGAAGACAGCAAAAGAGATATTCTCACAATAAAAGGTGAAGGAACCAGTGTTGATGGAGATGGAGTTTGTGCTCAACTGAGTGGATAAGGGGATCAGTTGGTGAACCTTGTCTACAAGACACTTGTAGAGAGAGACGAGCGAAAGGCCAATGACGAGAGAACTGTTGACAAAGATAAAGTTGACAGAGCTGACAGTGAGACAGTCAATGTCAAGATGACCATCAAGGAATGTGGACGAAGCAACAACCAAGAATGACAGATTCAATATCAAGTCACAATTTTGAGATATTGAATCTGTCACAATAGCAACTCCTACTCAAATCCTAGGAGATCGAGGTGTGGAGAATAGGCCCAGTGGTGTTAAGGAAAGGGTTCCAGTAAAGATACAGACTAGCCTATTCAATCAGAGTAGAGGATTTCAAGCCGAAAAAACAAAAGAAGCTAGAAAAGGCCTATTGAATGGGAAGAATGGAATACCACAAAAACAAACCACCATTATTGCGAGATTGCACCACTGGAGGATAGACAAAAGCTTCTTGTGTTTACATGTGATGGCAAAGAAGAACCCATTTGAAACTGTAATATATGTGAAACTATCTGGGCCACTAATGGCCAAACTAACTAAAGTTACCAGATTGTCCTTCCCAACGACCCAAAGTGTTGTAGCCAATTATTGGTTTACGGAGAAAGGGAAGAAAGAGCTGAATACCTAGCCAAATTTGAGAATAGCTCTTGAAAAATAATTCCAATTGTTCAGGCATGGCAATAACATTATCACAAAGATCTATAAAACAAAGCCAAAAAAATGAATGTCAAGATCTGATGGCAAGTAAGTGATCATTGATCTCAATCGGGATTGAAGCATCCAAGGATTGCTTTTCAATCCTCCTTGATATAAGAAGGGTTCTCTCCTTGGCTAGTGTATTGTCTACTGGGATAGGAACTGACCATTGGAAGTACTGTTATAGGCTACTTATGATCTCAATGGGGTGGAAGAAGCTTGCTGCTGAAGTTATTGGCATCTGATCCTCCTGGACCTCTATATCAATGCAGGAAAAATGCTTAATCCTCTGTCTGCCAAAAATAAACTACACTTTAAAAACACTTCATCTTCTTGAGTTCTGAGCAATCTGCCAACTGAAGGATGTCATCGTGGAAAGGATTGACAATTTTGTCGACTGGCTGATTGCTGTCACTTGGCAGAGTCAAATGATGTCAACTCCTTACTAGTAATCCAAGTCTTTAAATCCATGTTGATCTTTCAACCCCTTTTCTCAATCGTCAATAAATTTGGTTTAATATTCAATTTAACCTTAGCTGGTCTTAGCCACTTTCAACCTAGTAATACGATCTTTAAGATGGAGATGACAATGGAATCCATAATGAAAGTACACCATCTTCAGTGGTTTGGAAATTAATATATTCAGGGGCTGAATTTCTCATCCATTGTCAACATGAAACTCATGGCTGCAATGTTGACTTGTTCAACTTCCTCCAAGTACCCTCAAGTAGAGCGTATTTACCTTTGAGTCGATGTTGACCATGACATCGGTTGGAGTCCGACTTAGAATTTTAATGTGAAATGTGATAGGACACCCCCCCTTTGACATCATTGCTTAGAATCTCTATTACCAAGAAACGCCTAGGGCCCCCACGTTTCCTCTTAGAAATGTTTCCGATGCAACGAGGGTAAACGTCCTAGAAACGCTTGGGACATTTCTGGAAATGCTCAAGCGTTTCCGAAACATCCCAGCGTTTCCAGGAGGTTTCCACTACATTTTTAAAAGCTTTATAACTTTAAAAAATAAAGAAATTACCTACATTTATTATACCTAAACTTAATAGATAATGACATCTTTGGTCCATTCTAAATCACACTCTCTTTTTCTCTTGCAAAATTCTAGAATCTAGATTATTATCATGTATACGTGAATCATTGAAATTGTAACCATGTTGAATGATGAATCTTTAGAACTTCAAATTTCAATGAATACAAAATATTTTGAGTGTTTTATCAGTTATCTCTTATGGTCCATGGAGTACAATTTTAAAATGAGTACTATGCACACACACACACACACACACACACACACACACACACATATATATATATATATATAAATTTAAAATTTAAATTTTTTTATAATATATTGTACGGACGTTTCCCGTAACGTTTCGTACCCAAGGTTTTTTGAAAATCGGCATTTCCGCGTTTCGAACCCGTTTCCGTTTCCGGCAACATAGCTTAGAATTCAACAATTGATCTTCATCGTTATGCTCTTTGACATTTGTTGGCTGAGGCAATGACCAACGACTGCATGCACTTCTGGGATGGCATGTAAGTGATCATTGATCTCAATCAGGATTGAAGCATCCAAGGATTGCTTTGCAATAGCAAGACTAGGTGCTCGACTAAGACAAGCTTTTGTAAATTGCAACTCCATTGACAGCTCTGATAATGACAGCTTTTGCGGCGACCCTAGTAATTGACTATGGATGCATAGGCTTCTTTCTCCATGGCTTAATGGATCTCTTTCCGTAATGTTTTTGACAATCAACATTCTCTTTCTTGACGATGTGATCATGGTAGGCAATCTTATTTTCCTAGACCCTAGTAATGGCTAGATTAGTCTCTTTAGAGTCAACCAAGTTCACATTAGCCTCTTTATGCTTGGGGCAATTTTTGTGATGGTCTGCTCACTTGCACCATCAACACATCAAAGATGTGATTGTCTTTAGTTCACTGGTACAGTCTTTATGGCCTTGTTACCATATTTTATAGCCAAAGGATTCAAGTCAAAAGAAGATAAAAAGACTTTGCATGGAAGAAACTAAAAGGGAAATGTTGTTCTATTTTTAGGTGCATGAAAACAAATAAAGAAAGCTGTTGTTCCTGAAGTCTGCGCCAAAGAGGAGAGGTGCATGGGTTAACTAAATAAAGAAAAGCATGCAGCAGTTCTAGTTTGTCCTTGGCGCCAAGCATAAAAATAGAAATGGTTAAAAATAGCACTGTTGTTCCAAAAATAGTGCTGGCGCCAAAGATTGGAAAGAGATAAAATTAAATAAATAAAATAAGCATTGTTGTTTCAAGTTTGGCGCCAGCAAGGGAGAAGGAAAACAAATAAAATAAAAGCAAACAACAGTTCAAGTCAAAGGAAGATGAGGAAGAGACAAGAAACAAATAAAACAAAAGGATAAAGGTGAGGAAGAGACAAAGAAATAAATAAATAAAAAGGAGTTGTTCCAAGTCAAAGAAGTCTGCGCCAAAAGGAAGATGCATGGTAGAAGATAAGGAAAAAACAAATGAAATAACTGCAGGCTTGTCCCATGCGCCAGAGGATAAAAGACAAATAAATTAATTAAAAAGAAATTGATGTTCATAAAAGGTGGCGCCAAGCATGTGCATGGAATCGATAAAATAAAACAAAGGTTGAACTGCTGTCCTTGGCGCCAAACTTAGAAATAGCAAGTAAAAATCTGGCGCCGGCAGCATGAAGATGAATTAAATTATAAAAAAGACAGTCTATTATTGGCAGAGGCAGCAATCGACTCTTAAGATATTGGCTGATTTTTTATTGAAAATACATTATATACTTGGAGGCTGATTTGTTCTGACATCTTCAGCCTTTGTACTTGCACCTCTGAATAAAATAAAGCTTCGTTTTTGCCCTCTCATACTATTGTTTTCTGATTATTCATTGTGTTTGATAGGATATTGTGTTGCTTTAGTGTGGAATTCAATCCCTCTACCATTGTCATTCTTCCTTAACCCTTGAATTTAATTTTGCAAAATAGTTTAGAGTTGTGCAGGTGTGTGAATCTTTAATTCTCTGTGTGCAGTTACATGCAAGTATCAAACTTTTGGTGTATCACCCCTATTTCCCATTTCCCGCATTCCTTCTCCCTTTTCCTTGTCAAAGTTTTCGTTTTTAGGTGATTCACAAGGGAACCAGCCTTCATTGGAGGTTCACCTCAGACATAAGTTACCCACAACCTTGAGGTGTTCCAATTTTGTCAACAGGAGAGAATACACACCATTCTCTATCAAGGTGCAACTTCTGGGTGACAACAATTTCTAGCATGCCCAGTGGGACAAAGTATTCAAAGAATTGATGTTGGTTCAATAGTTTGTAGAGCAAAAGGTATTAAGAAAAAATCAGCATCTGGTGACTCCTCAGGTTTTCACAGACATACTGGTTGCAAACTAGTCAAAGCTAATGCCAAAAGTGACCACCAAGTCAAAAGCTAAAGGTATTCCATTTGAATTTATTCAGCTACCTTTACATTCTTATAAAAGAAGCAGATTTTATAAATCCTCTCCATATACTTACCGAGCTAGCAAGCTAAAACAATTGCCCAAAATCCCACAACTTCCCACTCTAAATTTCCTAATGGCTCTTCCTAGAAATGAAGCTTTTGTGACCTTTAATGATGGCAGCCCCTTGAATCTTAACTATATACAATGATATCTTTGCTTCCACATTAAAGAGTTTACCATTCTTTACTGGTCTAACTCAAACCACTCCTGTAGAGCATATTAGAGATGTTGCAAATCTTTGCTCTGTTTATAATATAACTCGGAGAATGTAGCCATGAGACTTCTTGCAGCTTCCTTCAAAGATAAAGCCTTGCAATGGTACAAAAATCTACCTATTAATTCTATCAATTCTTGGGATCAATTAGGAACAGCCTTGTGTAGCCAATTTGAGGACAAATCTGACCACCTATCCTTGATTGAGCAATTGAGCACAATCAAAAGAGCCCCTCAAGAGTTCATGGTTGATTTTAATTTGAGATTCCGAGAACTTGGGAGAGAATTCCTCGTGCCATTAAGCCTACAATAGAGCATGCATTCTTGTATTATTTGAGATCCCTAAACAGTGACATTGTTGTCCTAATTCAATCCATGGGGGGTAACACAATCCTGTTGCTTTTGATTTGGCCATTAGAGTTGTACATAACCTCATACAAGCTAGCGAAATTACACTTAAACCTCTCATGCCTATCTTTCCAACTATTCAACCACCGACTTCAGCCATAAACCCAATTCCAATAGCAGTAGCCAAGCAGTTGCTAATCCAAATCAACCCACTGAGTTGAGTGAAATAAAAGGTATTTTGCAAGCTTTTGGAAATAAATTTGTATCTATTGAGAGAGCTTGCTCAACCTTACAGACCGTATCAGGCTCCATTTCAATCTGTTAGACCTTCATATCCAGCATATCCTACAAGTAGGCCTCCATATCAAGGCCCACCAGCCATTAAAGTTGATCCTAATGCTCCTTCTACATCTATGGCTCTTGTTCTAGTACGAGACTAATCTAATTCAGGAACCTTTTGGTGTGCTCCATGTAATCATTCACATGATCCTTTTTCTTGTGCTAATGGAATGTTAAATCAAGCTTTGATTGCACAAGGGATGATTCCACAACTTTCAGCAATTGAGGCTCCTCAAGGGGATTCTAGTGAAGCACCAAAGCCACCAGAGGCAAATTTGGTGAATTGGCAACAAGAGGATCAACATGCAGCTAATACAAGAGTATACAAAAGAAGAGCAGTGGGAGAACCCACAGAGGTAACTAATTTGCATGGATCATCTTCTTTATTTCCTGATAATACTAATAAGGTTGTTGTTGTCCCTAATGAGAAAGAGAGACAAAAAAATCAGATTCAGAAGGGCAGCTTGGAAGCACAAGAATCAAAAAAGGAGGTTGAAAGTGTTCCAAAAGGTCAAGCAAAAGGGGGCAGCTCTCCCTTAATATCATATAGATCAGATGAAGAAAGCTCATGTGAGCTTATCCATGTGGGATACATTGACTATTCTGGGTCAAAAGAGCTTGTTACAAGATGAGTTGGCCAAACTACCAATTACAGTGGATCATTCAGCTAGAGCTAGTGCAGTACTTGCAAATAGATCAACCCTCTAAGGCTGAATTTCAGGCAAAAAGGATTGGTAAGCCTCCTCCTTTCTACCTTTCTTTGATTATTGGTGATAATTTGGTCCATAATTGCATGGTTGACAATGGTGTTAGCAAGTTATGCCTAAGTAGATAGCAGATAAGCTAGGACTCAAATATGAGCCACATGACAAAGGGGTTTTGCAGTTGGATGGCACAACTACCAAAACAGTTGGTATAATCAAAGATCTGAAGTTAGGTTTGCATGCATGTCCAAGCCTTCCAATCTTACAGGATGTTATGGTAGTAGATCTACCTCCATATTTCACTTTGTGCTTATCTAGAGATTTTACAGCTAAGATTGGAGGATATCTATCATCAGATTGGTCTTATCTATTTTTCAAAACAAGGTATGGCACAAAGGTAACAATTAATTTTGAGCCTCTTGCTAAGTTTCATATTGAGCCTTATGTGCCTAATGCATGTAGTGTGAATTGTATTGTTTTTGACCAAGAGGATCATCCAGTTGTTCATGATACAGACACCCACTCTGAGAGCATACCAAATTTATTATTGGATGAGTGGGGAACTGACCATCATGGTTTTGATCCTTACAAATATGTTGAAGAAACATACATTAAAGATGTTGGTTTGGGAATTTATTGCATGCATCAAGAGGATGTTTTTTACCATTATTGGTTAAAACTGATGAGATTGATACAGGGTTATGGAGTTTATACTTTGATGGCTCTAGAAGCAAGAATGGATCAGGTGCAGGTAATGTTCTGATATCACCAGAGGGTCAAAGGTATTATTCTTCTATTCGATTTCAGTTTGGTTGTACATGCAATGCAGCTGAATATGAGGCACTAATCCATGGTTTACAGTGGGCTAGGATGAAGGGAATTAAGTACCTACAAGTATTTGGTGACAATGAATTGGTCATAAATCAGGTGAGAAGTTTGAATATTGCAAAGAATCCCTTGTTGAAATCATATAGACATAGAGTTTGGGATCTTATAGAGGATTTTGATGCATTCAATGTTCAATCAATACCTAGAGCTGAAAATAAACAAGCAGATAGATTGGCAGCTGTTGGGGCTGATTTTGATATTCCTAGTGAAGTGAAAAGAAAGGATAATCAGCCTCATATTAAGGTGGTTGTAAGGCCATCAATTCCTGATAATAATATTAATTGGCAAGTGTTTGAGAATGATGAACAAATTGTACATTTTATTCAAGAAGAAGCTGAATTTTCCTCTAAAAATCAGTCTAAATTGCAGCAGCAGTATGGTGAACAAATCTTGCAATTAAAGACTAATAAGCTACCCCAAGGATTGGTAACCCTTGAGAGTATTTTTAATAATGATGATCAGCTGAAAAGGGACAAAATCAGGATGTCTACTAAGCAAGAGAACTATGAGGACATAGCAATCAGCGATGGCAAGTTTTTGAAGCATGGTAAGTTATGTAATTTGGAAGAAAAGCAAGCTTTTGTTCAATTATGCAATGAGTTCATTGATGTTTTTGCTTGGAAGTATGAGGATTTAAAAGTTTTGATCCAGGATTAGCTCAACATACCATTGAGCTTGAGCCTAATTCCAAACTGGTAAGGCAAAAAGCAAAGACATGTTAATCCAAAGATTGAAATTTTGATGAGAAATGAACTAACAAAGCTTATTGAGTCTTGTATTATCTTTCCTATCAAGCATTCCTCATGGGTTGCAAATCTTGTACCTGTGAGGAAGAAGAATGGAGAAATAAGGTTATGTGTTGATTTCAGGGATCTAAACAGGGCTTCACTAAAAGATCATTATCCATTACCATCAATGGATCAGATTCTAAGGACTGTATCAAATGCAAAAAGCTTCTCTCTTACGGATGGCTACGGTGGTTACAATCTATGTCACAAGGTTCGAGCTCGAGTTCAAGTTCGACGAGGATAAAATTCATTTCAAGTTTGTCTCATAGATAAAGTTCGAAAAAAAAATTCGCCATTAAGTTCGAATAATAGAAAATATAAATAAAATATATACTTCAAAATAAGAAATATTAACAATAAAAACAAATATATCCTTTTATAAAAACAAATAATTAAAATTAAATTAAAAAATAAATATATTTTATACATTAAAAATAAAGTAAACAAATAAAAACATTAATAACATTAAAATAAACAATAAAAGTCAAAACATACAAATTAGTTATAATATTGACTCAATTAAAATTTAAAATTAAAGAATATTAAAATAAAAATTTAAACATGAAAACATAAACATAAAAGTTAAAACTAATAACATAATAAATGCCTTGACATAAAGATTAAAAATAAACTTCTACGGTCTACCCATGTGGGAAGGCAACACACGAAAGGGAGGGCACGAAGGGCAACATTGGGCTTTGTCTCCGTCGATTAATTGTGAGCCACTAGTTGCAGACTTGTAGTGATGGTGGCTAGCAAGGTGAAAGGCATCGTGGCTAGAAGCGTGAGCGACACACGAAAGAGAGATGAAACAGGACCCTAAAATTGAACCCTAGCGATCTCTATATATTTTGATGCCTTGGTCCCACATTTTTAATTTGCTTCCCTTTCGGGACACAAGGTGAGCAAACAAGTGGAACGAAAAATGCAAAGAGCCCTTGTCTCCGTCGATTAATTGTGAGCCACTAGTTGCAGACTTGTAGTGATGGTGGCTAGCAAGGTGAAAGGCATCGTGGCTAGAAGCAGCAAAACGACACCGAAAGAGAGATGAACAGACCCTAAAATTGAACCCTGGCGATCTCTATATATTTTGATGCCTTGGTCCCACATTTTTAATTTGCTTCCCGCTCAGGGCCTGTAGGTGAGCAAACAAGTGGAACGAAAAATGCAAAGAGCCCTTATGAATTTTTGGCGAATTTTAACGATTTTTTGAATGGGTTCTATAAGTTCAATGAATTTCAAACTTTAAGCGAAAAATTCGCGAACCTTGTGCCATAGGTTACAATCAGATATTGGTAAAAGAAGAAGTTCAATACAAGACAACTTTCACTACTAAGTGGGGGACATATGCTTACAGAAATATGCCTTTTGATTTATCCAATGCAAGAGCTACTTTTCAGAGAGCCATGGATATGGCTTTCCAAGGTTTGATCAATGTCAATGTTTTGATTTATCTTGATGACATTATTGTTTTTCTAAGAGTGCTAATGATCATTTGAGCCATTTGAGGAAAGTTTTTGAAAGGTGCTAACAGTATGGAGTTTCTCTCAACCCAAAGAAGTGTATATTTTCAGTGCATGAAGGTAGACTTTTGAGCCATATGGTCTCAAAAGAAGGTTTGGCCACAGATCCAAAAAGAGTAAGCTCAATTCTAGTTTTATCTTTACCTTAGCATAAGAAAGCACTTCAAAGCTTTTTGGGTAAAATCAATTTTGTGAGAAGATTCATTGTTGATTTTGCTAATTTATCAAAGCCTCTAACTGCTATGTTGAAAAAGAGTATGAGTTTCAGTTGGACAGATGAAGGGAAAATCAGTTTTGAGGCCATTAAACAATCTATTGCTCAAACTCCAACACTTGTGTTATCCAAATAACTCTCCTAGTTGTTTGGATAACTTATATTTTATTCGACCACGATGTTTCACATTTCAGGTCACATAACTCAAACTTGCTCCTTGGCATAATTTCTTTGCTGCAATTCCTCTGCGCGCTCTTGCGTGCCTTCTTGTTTCTCCCTCTGCATTCTGCTATCTCCTTTTCCATTTTCCTTTGCGCCTTCCTCTTGCGCGCCCGCTTTCTTTCCTATCCTATCGCGCACTCCTTGCACGCACCTCTGCAGACTTGCCTTCCAAAATGGCTAAGTCCTTGGCATTCCTCTTGCGCGCTTGCATACACTAAGCTCCCTCACGCGCCGCTTTTTCTTCTGCCGCCGCTAGCCCTTCCTCAGTTGAATGTTCGCACCCTGCTTCCATACTTGCCTTCTACAAGTATGCCTTCTTTCTGCCGCGCGCGGCATGCGTGCGCGCCTTCCTTTGTTTCCCCTCCGTGCGCCTGCCTTTTGCAGTCTTCCGTCTTTTGCTTCCGCGCTTTGCGCCTTCTTCTACGCCTGTCATCGTGCCACGTCATCTGTCAGACTTGAGTGTGATACACACAACCTATCAAAGCGCGCCAACAGGGCGCCAAATCCTGACAACCAATCGGTGCATGACACGTGGTAGAAAAAGACAAAACTAATGAATAGTTGGCCCGATTTCCTCGGTCAATCTATCGTGCCACATGTCTTATGTGCCCAGACGGCTCTGACATCTTCCGACAACCGTATCTTCTACTACGGATCTCACGATCGACGAGCGCCTAGACTTGTCAAAGAGCTATTGACACAAGCTACACATTGGAGTATTCAAATTCAAATTTAGGCGGGATTTGGTAGGCAAAAAAAGGAAACGTCTCTCAGCTCATCAATACACACATCCAATCAACCTTAACCACCAGATTTCATTAGATCTTGCCTCCTTCCTTCTTCTACACGCCAAACAAACATGGGGAAGCGCATCTGATAGCCATGCTGGCATTTATGGTTGGCTATTGGTGGTTGAAGATTTGAATCTGAGTTTCCCTCCTTTTCTCCTTCTCTTCTCTCCTTCTTATAAATAGCAAAGTTTTGCTTTGTAAAAAGGATCCCTCTCTGTTGTAACGGCACCATGCCAAAATGGTGGCCGACTTCCCATGGGTCTCAGACCTTGACATGGTCTCTGCAATGTATTTTCGCCTCCTGCCGTGAATGTAAATGATTGTGCGTCCCTTAAGCAATAAAATCGTGTTTTGTGGAACTCTTGTCTTCCCTCTCTCGTTTTCATTGCATCTCGCCTCTCTGTTTTGCGTTTTTGGCATCTTGCATGCGTACTCCTCTGCTGCTTGCGATCTCCGTGTTAATGTGTTGTGCACACTAGAAGGCCAAGCCCGCGTGTTGTTGATCGTGGCGCGCGTCGTCCACCCTCTTCTCTCACGCCTTCTTTGTCTCCCTTGCCGCTCGTGGAGAGAGATCGACCCTTTCCCTAGCGCTATCGCCTTCCTTAGCTTAGGATTTCCCCTTTCTGCACATCCTTCTATCCCTGGTCCCTTGGCATGTTTAGTCTAGGATTTGCTTTCAGCATTAGGAGTAGTAGTAGCGTTAGAAGTAGAGGAACCGGCCTTCTCCGAAGATCCATCCCAAGCGCACAAGGTCCCACAACTTGGGGATGGTTCCATTTTGGTCTCAAACAGATCGGCTCTTCCAGATCCGAGACGCGGGTGCACGTTCAACGACCAACAACTTGCAAATCCAAACTTTTCAAAGGATTTTATATTGTATGTATTTGCGGGGTTGAAACAATTTCAGCTATCTTAACTCAGTTGAATCATGACAATTTAGAGCAACCCATTGCTTTCTTTAGCAAAGGGCTACATGACTATGAGGTGAAGTATACTTTTGTGGAAAAGCAAGTACTTTATGTTATTAGAGGCTTAAAGAATTTCAGATATATGCTCTCTAATAATAGAATTCATGTTATGGTTACTCACCCAAGTGTAAAAGAGTTTTTGTTGAGCAAGGATTTGAATGAAAAGAGAGTTGGTTGGATCACAAAAGTCATGGAATATGACGTGGACTTCAAGGTAACAAAGTTGATCCGAGGAAAAGGGTTATGTGAGCACTTAGTTTCAGATTTGGAGTCAAAGAAAGTTGTTGTTTTTGCACTCATAAATCAGCCACAAGCAGCTGAAATACCATCTTCTGTGAGTTGGACACAAGATATGATTCATTACTTGCATGCTGGTATTCTTCCCCAAGGTTTGGATAAGACAAAAAGGAGGTATTTCCGGTTACAAGCTATTCCTTTTGCACTCATTGATGGTATATTATTTAAAAGGGATATTAATGGTGTTCTTCTGAGATGTGTAGAACCTTCACAAGTTGACAGATTATTGCAAGAATTCCATGAAGGTTTATCAGGTGGCCATTATGCTCCAAGGACTACTGCTCTCAAAATAATGAAAGCAGGTTATTATTGGCCAAGTATTTTCAAAGATTGTTATGCATGGGTCAAAAGATGTCAAAAGTGTGCCTTCTTTGTGGGTAAGGAAAAACTTGCAGCCCTTCCTCTTCATCCTATTTCAGCAGATCAACCCTTTATGCAGTGGGGATTGGACTTTATTGGAATGATTAACCCACCATCTAGTTTGGGTCACAAGTGGATTCTTACTGCCACTGATTATTTTACCAGATGGACAAAAGCAATTGTATTAAAAGAAGCGAATGAAACTAGTGTGCTTGACTTCTATGAAGGTATTATTACTAGATTTGGAGTTCCTGCTACTATTATTTCAGATAATGGTCTTGCTTTTGTTGGTACTAAAATTACAGAGTGGGTTGTCCGGAATGGTATTTACTTGAGTACTTCATCAAATTATTACCCACAAGGTAATGGTCTTGCAGAGTCTACTAAAAAAATTGTTGAAGATTATTAAAAGAGTTCTGGATGAAAATCAGAGATCTTGGCACACCAAACTCAAAACAACTTTGTGGGTAGAATGACAATCACTCCCAAAAGATCTATTGGTAATTCTCCATACATGTTGGTTTATGGCAAGGAAGCAAGACTTCCAATTTCTCTTGAGCTGCCCGCTTTAGAGCTTATTCATCAGTTAGAGTTATTGGAAGCAGGTCCCATGGAGGTAAGGTATGCAAAACTTATGCAGTTGGAAGAATTAAGACATGAAGCCATGCTCACCATGGAAACTCACCAAGCTCAGGTAAAAAATAATTTTGATAAGAAAGCAGTTGCAAGAGTCTTTCAGGAAGGTGATCTTGTCCTTAAGTGGGATGCAAATAGAGCAAAACCGGGAAACCACACCAAATTTGATGTTATTTGGAGTGGGCCATATGTTATTTCAGCTTGCAAGCCTCACAATGTTTTTCAGTTATCTCGATTGAATGGCGAAGAACTACCAATCCCAGTTAATGGGATTTTCCTCAAAGCTTGCTATTGAGGATTCAGCATCATTAGAATAGTTTACTTTCAATAAGTGCTTGCATGCACATGTTTTTCCTTTTGTTGGAGAGGGTATTTCATTTTTTTTTATTCAAAAGATACAAGTTGTTGATAGAGGTTTGTGACTCCATAGCTCCATGAATGCAGAAGGCTATTGATCTCTTTGTTTAGCAGGCAAACAATCCCGTGGGGTTGCCAAAATGTTACCATATTTTATAGCCAAAGGATTCAAGTCAAAGGAAAATAAAGAAGACTTTGCATGGAAGAAACTAAAAGGGAACTTTTGTTCTAATTTTAGGTGCATGAAAACAAATAAAGAAAGTTGTTGTTCCCGAAGCCTACGCCAAAGAGGAGAGGTGCATGGGTTAACTAAATAAAGAAAAACATGCAGCAGTTCTAGTTTGTCATTGGCGCCAAGCATATGGTTAAAAATAGCACTGTTGTTCCAAAAATAGAGTTGGCGCCAAAGATTGGAAAGAGATAAAATTAAATAAATAAAATAACATTGTTGTTCCAAGTTTGGCGCCAACAAGGGAGAAGGAAAACAAATAAAATAAAAGCAAACAACAATTCAAGTCAAAGGAAGATGAGGAAGAGACAAGAAACAAATAAATAAAAAGGAGTTGTTCCAAGTCAAAGAAGCCTGCACCAAAAGGAAGATGCATGGTAGAAAAGGTAAAAACAAATGAACTAACTACAAGCTTGTCCCATGCACTAGAGGATAAAAGACAAATAAATTAATTAAAAAGCAATTGTTGTTCAAAGATAGAAGGTGGCGCCAAGCATGTGCATGGAATAGATAAAATAAAACAAAGGTTGAACTGCTGTCCTTGGCGCCAAAGTTAGAAATAGCAAATAAATAAAAAAGGAACTGCTGTTCCAAATCTGGCGCCGGCAGCATGTAGATGAATTAAATAAAATAAAATAAAAAAGCAGTCTATTATTGGCAGAGGCAGCAGTCGACTCTTAGGATATTGGCTGATTTTTGATTGAAAAATACATTATATACTTGGAGGCTGATTTGTTCTGACATCTTCAGTCTTTGTACTTGCACCTCTAAATAAAATAAAGCTTCGTTTTTGCCCTCTCATACTGTTGTTTTCTGATTATTCATTGTGTGATAGGATATTGTGTTGCTTTAGTGTGGAATTCAATCCCTCTACCATTGTCATTCTTCCTAAACCCTTGAATTTATTTTTGCAAAATAGTTTAGAGTTGTGCAGGTGTGTGAATCTTTAAATCTCTATGTGCAGAGTTACATGCAAGTATCAAACTTTTGGTGTATCACCCCTATTTCCCATTTCCCGCATTCCTTCTCCCTTTTCCTTGTCAAAGTTTTCATTTTTAGGTGATTCACAAGGGAACCAGCCCTCTCTGGAGGTTCACCTCAGACATAGGTTACCCACAGCCTTGAGGTGTTCCAATTTTGTCAACGGAGAGAGAGTACACACACCATTCTCTATCGGATGCAACTTCTGGGTGACAACACGCCCCATTCACTAAGCTCTCCACGTTAGATCATTGGCTGATCACTAGTGTCATAGTCAATAGGCATGCCATCGCTACCTTGGTGGTATTTTCATCAACTTTGTTGTGTATTTCTAAACCCGCCACTCCTTGCTTCTTTTGATGGTGGTGCATCTGCATCTGCCTACAATAATTATTACTCCAAATTCTTCAAATTACATGTGTAGTCCTTGAGGTCATGTCAGTCACGGCACATCTTGGACAGCTGGTTGTTGGGACAATTTGCACTTGTATGTTCCTCTATGTGACAAGTGCTGCACCAATTCTCCATTTTGTCCTTGAACATTCTCATTATATCTTTCTGTAGCGAATTTATAGATGGTTCCATCATGTTTTCATTGTTGTTGTTAGAGTTGTTGGATGTTTTTGCTTTGACATTAGCTTTATCTTTGTTCTTCAAATTTATTGACTGATAATGGGCATCACAAAAGGTTATTGGTGTTACTATCTTCTTCTTTATGTTATTGTTTGCTTGTAGGCCTTCAATAATTTTTTTATTTAATTTGTTGGCAGGAGGGTTCCTTTACTTGGAGATCAACTCTTTTAACCAACGAATTGCACGCAGCCATTGGCAAATTTCCTAAGCCAACAAATGTCAAAAGACATAACTATGAAGATCAGGTGTTGAATTCTAAACAATGATGTCAAAGGGGAGTGTCCTATCACATTTCACATTAACATTCTAAGTCGGACTCCAACCAATGTCGTGGTCGACATCAACTCAAAGGTGAAGCACTCTACTTGAGGGTACTTGGAGGAAGTTGAACAAGTCAACATCGTAGCCAAAAGTTTCATGTTGACAATGGATAAGAAATTCAGCCCCTGATTATATTAATTTCCAAACCACTGAAGATGGTCGGAGTACTTTCATTATGGGTTCCATTGTCATCTCCCTCTTAAAGATCGTTTTACTAGGTTGAAAGTGGCTAAGACCAGCTAAGGTTAAATTGAATATTAAACCAAATTTAATGACAATTGAGAAAAGCGGTTGAAAGATCAACATGGATTTAAAGACTTGGACTACTAGTGAGGAGTTGACATCATTCGACTCTGACAAGTGACAGCAATCAGCCTGATGACAAATTCATCAATCCTTCCCACGATGACATCCTTCAGTTGGCAGATTGCTCAGAACTCAAGAAGATGAAGTGTTTTCAAAGAGTAGTTTATTTTTGGCAGACAGAGGATTAAGCATTTTTCCTACATTGATATAGACGTCCAGGAGGATCAGATGCCAATAACTTCAGCAGCAAGCTTCTTCCACCCCATTGAGATCAGAAGTAGCCTATAACAATACTTCCAATGGTCAGTTCCTATCCCAGTAGACAATACACTAGCCAAGGAGAGATCCCTCCTTATATCAAGGATGATTGAAAAGCAATCCTTGGATGCTTCAATCCCGATTGAGATCAATGATCACTTATTTGCCATCCCAGAATTGCATGCAGTCATTGGTCAATTGCCTAAGCCAACAAATTCCAAAGCGCATAACTATGAAGATCAGGTGTTGAATTCTAAACAATGATGTCAAAGGGGAGCGTCCTATCACATTTCACATTAACATTCGAAGTCGGACTCCAACCGATGTCATGGTCGACATCGACTCAAAGGTGAAGCACTCTACTTGAGGGTACTTGGAGGAAGTTGAACAAGTCAACATTGTGGCCACAAGTTTCATGTTGACAATGGATGAATAATTCAGCCCCTGAATATATTAATTTCCAGACCACTGAAGATGGTCCATGTACTTTCATTATGGATTCCATTGTCATCTCCCTCTTAAAGATCGTATTACTAGGTTGAAAATGGCTAAGACTAGCTCAGGTTAAATTGAATATTAAACCAAATTTATTAAAAATTGAGAAAAGGGGTTGAAAGATCAACATGGATTCAAAGACTCGGATTACTAGTAAGGAGTTGACATCATTTGACTCTGCCAAGTGACAGCAATCAGCTAGACGACAAAATCGTCAATCCTTCCCACGAAGACATCCTTCAGTTGGCAGATTGCTCAGAGCTCGAGAAGATGAAGTGTTTTCAAAGAGTAGTTTATTTTTGGCAGACAGGGTTATGCATTTTTCCTGCATTGATATAGACGTCCAAGAGGATCAGATGTCAATAACTTCAGCAGCAAGCGTCTTCCACCCCATTGAGATCAGATGTAGCCTATAACAGTACTTCCAATGGTCAGTTCCTATCGCAGTAGACAATACACTAACAAAGGAGAGATCCCTCCTTATTTCAAGTTCAGAGATGCTCAGATTAGGAATGCCCAAGTACATGTTTTTCCGAACATAGAAGACTAAATATGTTGGCCCAACAATGGTGAATGTGAATCAGACAATACTCTAAAATTTATCAACATTGGCAACAATTGGGACCTGGTGGTGGAGGCTGTGGTTTCCATGAATATCATGTACATGGCCTGTCTAATCATTTAACTCTATATAATGTATCTTATAGGTTGTACTTTTATCCAAAAATTCCAACTCCGTATGTAATGACAGAAAGGAAATTAACAACTCTGAATACAATTAGAAAATAAATCACAGTGTGTAGCAAGAAGCACATTACCTTAATCGTAGTTGGTCCAAGTCTGGTTATCAATTCCAAAAACTCTGCAGCTCTCTGTTTCTCATTCTCCTTAACCATGCCAGTAGCTATATCAATTGCAACATTAACTGCAAGATACGAGCAATCCAATGTAACCTCAAGTAAACGAGAAACAACATCCAAAGGCCTGTTTCCAAAATAAGCGGCAACGGCTTCGGGGTCATATCTTAGCGGTAAAGCATCACATCCCTCTGAATTCCTTTTATCAAACACAGATTTTAGAGCAACAGAACCAGTTAGGGTTGCAAGAGCTGTTGTGGCTACCGGAACATGGACCATACTAAGCTTCCCCAGTATATCCCCAATGTAGTCCCTATTTGCGCTACCATTGCATTAAACTTTTGCGGATCATCCACCGCCCCTGCCAATAAAATGCCTAACTGCGAACCCAAGTATGTGCTCAAAATCTGGAGCCGTTCCAGAAGATTTAGTACAGAATGGCTAAGTTCTACTACACTCGCGCTATTATTCAAACTACTAGCAGCGAATAAAACTTTTGCAGAAAAATTGAAGAGAATCTTTCCAAAATTCATAATTCTCAGCCAATTTAAAATTTTCTCCGTTACCAAAACTGTCTGTGATATTTCCAATATTTAAATGGCTGTTCTCTGCAAAATAGTTAAATTTCTGCAGTAAAATAGAAGCGGAGCCTTTCAATAACTCAATTTTCTCCGCTAATTTTCCTCCACCTGTAATATTTTCCATATTTACTTTCTCCAGCAAATTTGAAGCGGAGCGTTCAATTACTTCAAATTTGTCAGCTAAATTTCGTTCACTGACAAGATTCCCTCTAATAAGTTCCATACTTGAATGCGTGCTGCGAACAATGTTTGCTACTAAGTCCGGCAAGTGTGCAGTGCAGTGAACTGCATGACGGTTTGGTTTTGAGTTGAAGGCATTTTTTCTTGGGAAATTGAAATAGATAGGGTTTCGAGTAGTGAAATTATTTTTATACTTATCTGGAAATTTGTGGTATGGTCGACGAATGGATTGCAGCTCCATTGTTATTGATTTTGCTCTGCTATGCTGCACAACACAGAGAGAAACCCTTAGCTTGCTTGCTTATCATACGGGGAAGTCAATTGTAGGACTGTGATTTGCTATGGGTAACCAATCAGTGGGGATAAACGAGTTTCCGTGTGGAATGTGGCATTACTATTTATGAAGATTGTATTAGCCCACCGAAACAACTGTTTTATAATAAGTCAATGGATCGGGTGTCGTAAGTGGTGCCATTAATATTTTCTAAATTGGGAAATAAAATTGACAAATATTTCCTAATAATATTATTAATTGCCTAAGTTTGACAAAATAAACAAATATATCAACTTTTGTTAAAGTTATAATTGATAATTGATATTAATATTAATATTTACGGCTTAATGATTTAGAAAAATACAATGTGAAATAAGGAAAAGGGGTTCCAACAAACTTTTTCATTAATTAGTTTTATATTATAACAATTAATATTTTCTAGAGATTCAATTATTAATTGGGAAATAAAATTGACAAATATTTCCTAAAAATATTATTAATCGTCAAGTTTAACCCAAGCGATAAATTAATCTTTTATATAGTACTTGGTAGTCCACAAATTAAAAGAAACACTATAAAACTTTGGAAATAACCAAATGATACTAACATTAATATCTACAAAAGGCCAAAAATAGCCTATGGGACCAAAAAATACAATGTTAATGAAGGAAAATGGAGTGCAAAAGTCACTCTAGCAAAGCACAAATAAAAAGAACAAGTGACAAGGAAAATATATCATGTCCTTCGATGCCTCAGTGATCTCACCATATCCACAACTTTATTAGGAGGTTGCTTCTACTCAATCTTGAAGAAGATACGAGTTGAATAAAAGAAGCAATTCTTTGGGTACTAGAATATCTAGCCAAATATTGGCAAAAATCAAACATCTCTCGAAAGAAAAGAGTTAAGTATCGGTGGTCCTCATAAGCCATGAAGTGCTTGAGAGAGTTATACGAGTCTTTGAAGAGGCAAAAGAATCGCCCTCTAATCTCATAATAAGGAGAACATCTAAAAACAAAATGGTCCTCGGTTTCGGGCTCCAAATAACATATATGATAGATATGATGTCCTTGAGAGATGTGGTGGTTTGCCTCATGTGGCGATGATGTGAACAAACTCTAAATTATGCCGGAGGAACCATCAAACTATAACATAATTGGATCTATGTAGTTGGGAGATTGGATGAACCCATCCTTAAAATGAATATAAGTGCTACGATAATGTTGAAGCTTTGTGAAAGAGGCTAGCAATACTCTTGCCATTTGGACTAAAAATAGGTTCTATAGATCTCATCTTTGATAGCCCTATTTATCTCCCTTTTGTAAACATCTGGTTTATACATTTTAAAATTATGTGGAGGGAGATTGTTGATGTCAACACATACAAGGCTCATAGGAGAGAAATCATCGGCATACCTTGAAGTTTTGATCCCACATTGCACTAGTTGCATAGATGGTATGAATGCTTGAGATGGGTAACTAAATGAATCAATTGCGGAGTTGGTCATTTTCTAACCTTGTGTATCATAGTTCTTGTAGACACCCCAAAATCACTCATTTATTCCCAGTATTGTCCTAGTACATCCAATTATTCACCCATTTGTGATCAATCGATTAAATCATACACATTGTACCCTTTAGATTAATTAAATTAATCCCTAGTACCCCTTTTGATAGTTTAATTATCATTAATTAATTAATTAATTAATGTGCGCATCTAGTCAATTACCACTCGATTCTCGGTTAATAGCCACTTGGACTCAACTTTGAGTCCACATCCTCATCATAGTCAACTACACTTCTAGAATCCTAGAAAGGTGGGGGTAATTAAATTACACATACAACCACTTTTCTAGATGAAACTTCATAATCAATTCCATTCTTGTCCCGGAATGCTATGACCTCTTTAAATGTTATTTTTAACATGTGCATTCAACCATTTGTAACCAACTTCCAACCACTTCTACCTCTATAAAGTATAAGCTTATATTATCCTAAATCCTCTTGGATTATTTGCAAGTAAACTCTGTCAATTTGCACATTGAAGTTTTCCAAGCCATCTGCTCGTAGCAATCTACATCCCAAATTTGGAGACCATTCAAGAGTACCCACATCCATTCACAAGGTTACACAACCAAAGTTTCTCTGAACCTTATTGAGGTTTGCGTTGGAAAGTTACTGAGAAGGTTTGCATACTTAGTTATTTATCTTCCATTACTGTTACTTTTCTCTATTTACATCTTGACACGCCCAGTGGGACTCGCACCCCCATTTTCCTTCATTTCCATTTCGTTTATTTTTCATCTTGTAATACAAATTTTTAATTTGTACTAACTTTTATTTTTGTGATTAACATTGTATTTTTAGTGTGTTTTGTTGCTTGTGTTCTTCTCTTTGCAAGATGCATTCTGTGAGGTTTTGATGGCAGGTCTACATTTAAAATTTCACAAAAATAACAATTTTGTTGTAGATTATCCATCTGTTTAGTGGGGTTTTATGAGTGTTTGTTGCGAGTTAAGTTCAAAAATTAAAATAAAAAAATGACATTTAGATGTTTTGTATGTTGGTAGTGGTTTAGTTTCTTTTCTTTTTTTTTCCTCCTTTCTCTAAAAACCTGCAACATCAAACAAAAAAAGCGGTTACATGTTATTGACACAAATCATATTTTATTTTAAAAATAATAATAGCAAAAAAAAACAATTTTGATTTTTGTTTAAAAATAACAAATTAAAAAAATTGAATTTTTTTTTTTCTTGCCAACCTAACTAAACCTACCCCTACACATCCCTCACTCTGACTCGGGAGTTGCCCACCGAACTAGCTCCCCCCCCCCATTTTTCTAACTCTCTCCTTACCCACCCAAGCCCTCCCATCCCCCAGAGTCCTAGCTCCTAGCTACCATGGCCTTGCCCTCCTTGAATCCCATCCCCCATGTGACTCACCCCCCACAGAGACTCTAACTACCCCCTACCCCACGTGGACACCCCTACCCACGTCAATCGCTCTGCCCACCCCATGAGGCCGTGATCCGCCCCAATCTCGATCCCCCTCCCCCTAATCTCGCAGACCTCCTTACTGACGCAACCTAACACCCTAAGTCGAACCTAATCAATGACCCCGCACATCACCAAATCTCCCCACCCACACTACCTTGGTTGATACCCTTTCCTTGCACAACCCTCGAAGCATTAAACCCGCCAAATGCATTCACCGCCGCCATTTCTCCACCACGTAACTCACGTAAATCACACACACCCACACACATCACGCTTCACAAAAAAAAAAAACCAATACCCAACGACACTATTAGGGAAATTACGAAATGTATAATTAACGAATTATAAATCCACAGAGTAATTGCCAAAGATTATAGATTATGATGTGCAGTTAAATTAACCATAGATTTAGATGTTTATATATTGCAGATTACAAAATGTAATAACAAGAGCTAAAAGTAAATAACAATAAAGTAAATGAGACAGAGAACACCAAATTTATAGTGGGGAAACCCGAAGGAAAAAAACTCCACTGAAATAAAGCACTGCCTTTATTAAGAATTTATCAAACACTTTAACCCAACACTTCCATTTCACTCTTCGGTGTCACAAAAAACAATTGCAGACATGTGTCTCACAGTTTTACAATTCACATATATAAAATAGCTTGAGCATTCATATTTAGTATATATATATATATCAATACATTCATGTGAGGATCATCCTATATATATATATATATATATATATATATATATATATATATATATATATATATATATATATATATATATATATATATATATATATATATAGGATGGGTGAATGGTCACACTGTCTCACTCTTTTAGTTAAAAGGATCGTAAGTGGTGGTCCACCAAAAGTTATCCCCACTTGACATTATTACCTTTTTAAGTAATAATGTTAAGTAGGGAAAACAAAACAGAACATGCCAAATTACCTTTTTCTACAAAAGGATTTACAGATCCATAAATCATCAATGATGATTCAAGCTAGCATGTAAACAAGGGAAATCATATATATCTTCCCATACATAAATTCTTAGGACAAGTTCTTTATATATGAAGACTTATATCAAATTATGGAGCCTTTTATAAACCAAGGCATACCCATAACTAATGCTTCGTTGGGATTTACAAGTAAACTCACATATTGTGATTATTTACTTATTACAAAATGGAGGAAGTATTGGAAGTTTACAACAACCGTTAAGAGGTGGCATTGTCATGCACACTCCCCTCAATGGAAACTCTGATAGGCCCAACAAGGCACAAAACTTGTAAAACTTCACTTACACAGTGGCTTCATGAAAATATCTACAACTTGATCTTCAAACAAACAAACTTGAGATCAATATCACCATTCAAGACTTTCTCTCGAATAAAGTGCATATGAACTTCTATATGCTTTGTCCTTTGATGTTGAATTGGATTTTTTGCAAGAGCAATGCAACTTTGGTTGTCACATAGAAGAGTATTACTTCCTTTGATGCCCATATGTAGTTCATCCAACAGTCTTTTCAGCCACATAACTTCCTTTGTTGCTTCCATAGCATTTCATACTCTGCTTGAACAAGAGATAACAATTACTTGTTGCTTCTTGCTACTCTAAGTGATGGCACCTACACCCAACTTGAAAACATATCCAGTAGATTTTCTATCTATAGCATCATTAGTATGGTTAGAATCACAATATCCAAATAAATTTGCATCATCACAAGAAGAATAATACAAACCATAATTAATTGTTCCTTTAACATATTTCAAAATTCTTTTTGTCATTTTCTAATGATCCTCATAAGGATCTTGCATGAATCTAGAAACAACTCCTACAACATATGAAATATCAGACCTAGTAATAGTTAAATAAATTAGACTACCAACTAGTTGTCTATACAGAGTAGGATCAAATTTAGCACATGCAGGTTTAGGATCCAATTTCACACCAACTTCAATAGGAATGACAACAAGTTTACAGTCAATCATGTTAAATATTTTAAGTAAATTAGTAGCATACTAAGATTGAGATGCAACAATAGATTTATGATCTTGAAATATAACCATGCCTAAAAATGATTTATCGACCTAATTCAGTCATTTTAAAACGTTGTTTTAATCTTTCTTTGATTCTAGCAATTAAATTTTTATCGTTCTTTTAGTAATCAAAAGATCATCAACATACAAGACAATAATGATAATATGATTATTTTCAAAATCAACAAATAAATCATTATCGAAAAAAACATTAGAGAAACCAAGATCTTGAAAGAAATTATTAATCTTAACATACCAAGCTTTAAGAGTTTGTTTAAGACCGAACAAATGTTTTTTCAGCTTACACGCATGTAGATCCTTACTAGGTTCTTGAAACCTTTAAATTTGTGGCGCATGTAGATTTTTTCAAATCACTATTAAGAAATGTGTTTTTAACATCCATTTGGTGAATCTCTCAGCCATATTAGGTAGCCAAAACAAGAAGAATCCTAACAATGCTCATTTTAGCTACAAGAGAAAAAGTCTTAACATAGTCAAGACCAAGTTTATGAGTGAAACCACAAGCTACCAACCTTGCCTTGAATTTTTAATTTCTCCTACAAATTTATACTTGATCTTATACAACCACTTGGATCCTACAATGCTTCACTTAGAAGGAGGAGGGACTAGTTCCCAAGTGTTATTTTTAATCAAAGCATTGTATTCATCTTTCATAGCTTAAATCCATCTATCATCTTGACATGCTTCTTCAAAATATTGTGGTTCAACCTCATAGAGGGTCATCAAGGCATGATAAGAATGTTGACTATGAGTTACCTTTCTAAGACTAACATGATTAGAATCCTTAACAAGATTTTGATCCCATTTAGGAATCTTGGGATGCAAGACATTTTGAGATGTCTCCTATTCAATCTCCATCATATCTAGACTAAGATAATTGACCTCTTGAAATTTTATGTCCATATTATTAGGAGAAGGGTTATCAAGCTCTATTTTAGGAGAAATATAAGGGGGGTTCATACGAAGCATCACAAGATGTCTTTTCCAAGACATGAACATTCATGTTTTCAACTATGTCATACTTGAAAGGATCATAAACTCTTAAACCTTTAGTTCTACAGCCATAACTGACAAAATAAAAGAATAAGAGGTTGGATCAAGATTCTTCCTTTTAAATTTTGAAGTGAAGATAAAAGCAGGACTACCAAATATTCTTAAGTGATAGATATCTTGTTTTTTCTTTATCCATAATTCATGAGGAGTAGCTTGATGAAGGGCTTTTGTATGAACTATATTAAGAATATAGACTGCAGTGTTCATAGCTTTTTCCCATAAAAACTTAGGCACATTTGATGCGTGAATCATAGTTCTAGCCATTTCTAAGATAGTTCTAGTTTTCCTTTCTGCAATGCCATTTTGCTGTGGGGAATATGAATTAGTCAAATCTCTTTGAATCCCACATGACACACATAACTCATCAAACTTTTTGCTAATATACTCACCTCCATTATCAATCCTAATTCTTTTTATTTTCAAGTTAGAATCATTTTCAATAAAGGCTTTAAACTCTTGAAATTTAGATAAGATGTTAGACTTTTTCTTAGTAAAATAAAACCAAGTCATCCTAGAGAAATCATTAATGAAGAAAACAATATACAAAAGTTCCATTGAGAGAAGGAACTTCAAGTGGACCTCTCACATCACTATGAATCAACTCTAATAATTGAGAGGAATTTGTATCATGATGTTTACGAAATGGTTCAACATGTTACTTACCACACAAACAACTTTCACATGTTTCATGAACAAATTTTATTTTAGGAGACCAACTACAAGAAAATTTTATTTTAGGGAACATGTCGGCTTTCTAGAAAATTCTAAAGCAGATCCTCAGGGTGGACGTGAAGTCCCTAGAATTTAATCAAAATGAATATATTATCGAGTGCTGAATAGGTTGAAAAGTCAACCAAATACGCAACAAATAAATAAAAGAACACATGGAAAAAGATTAAAAAATTGACATTTGTGAAAAGTAAAAAGACATGTGGTGCTTTGCTATTAGATTGCACTTCACAGTGCAACAAACAAGTCTGAAGACAATTAATAGTAAAAATAGATTGTTGAACCGTGCACACATGTCGACAACTTATTTGAACACTTTTTCGAACTCGACACTATTATAACAAAGGATAGACAAAATGTAAAAGAACATGGACATTTTTTTATTGGTTCATGACTATAAAAGACTATCAAAGTGAAAAAACAAATGTACATTTTGTTTTTATATTAGTTCACACTTCGTAGTGTGACCTAAATGACCAAAGAAAAAATGAACATACATGGAGTCTTCTTAATGAATCATTTTTTTCATTCGACAAATATTGAAAGATGTAAAAACAGGTAGGTTATTCTTATTAGATAACCACTGCCATGATTAAAAAGGACCGATAATGCAAAATGTGAAGATAATTGGAGCAATCTTATTAGCTTGAATTTCATAAGTGACATAAGCAATTAACACAAGATTAATGACTTGAAATAAGAAAAGACTTGGAGCTTTTCTATTGGATCGTATTTCGCATTTGACAAAAACAGGAAAACAAAAGAATGACAACACGAAATAAGAAAAGACTTGGAGATTTTCTATTGGATCGTATTTCACATGAGTTAGAAACAAAATAAAAGATTGAATTTGTGAAGAGTGTGGAACAACCTTATTGGTTCATACTTTGCAAAAAAATCAAAAAAAGAACTATTAAAAATATGACACAATGAAGCTATATGGAGCTTAATGATTGACTCAAACTTCACAAAGATAGAAAGATCTAATAAAAAATATGTCACAACAAAACTACCTAGACAAATCTTATTGGCCCAAGATTCGCAAACAATAGAACTTCTCAAAAACAAATATTTTAATTTCGGGGCGGACTTAGAAGCACCAAACTAACTAGATCTAAAGAAAACTTTCAAGTCCATTAGACAAGCCTAAAAAGATAACTTATTTTAAATAAGGCCCATAACAATAACGATTATATAAACCAAGAGCAAAATATTTGAAATAGCTGTAGACGATTGCGAAGCGCAAAAACAAAGAACCAAAGTCACAGAAACACATATCTATGCACACAAAATGCACAAACAAGATCTAAACAACCAATTAACCAATATTTCAAAAAATATATGGGGGGAATTGGAAGTTTTCACCTGATTAGCTTGAATTCGACGGCGGAACAACTACGATTTCACATATTTGAAAAACTTCAAGTTATTTACTCCTGCAAACTAGAAAACATCCAGATCTAGCTCTACATAAGCATAGCCAAAAACTCGATATGATGTTAGGAACTTACGGAATGTATAATTAATGAATTATAAATCCACGTAATGATTGTTTGAAGATTATAGATTATGATGTGTAGTTAAATTAACCATAGATTTAAATGTTTATATATTACAGATTACAAAATGTAATAACAAGAGCTGAAAGTAAATAACAGATAAAGTAAATGAGACAGAGAACACCAGATTTATAGTGGGAAACCCTAAAGAAAAAAACCCCACTTTGAAATAAAGCATTGTCTTTATTAAGAATTTATCAAACGCTTTAACCCAACACTTCCACTTCACTCCTCGATCTCACAAAAATAATTGCAGATCCGTGTCTCACGCTTTACTGATTCACATATATAAAATAGATTGAGCATTCACATTTAGTATGTATCTAAATCAATACCGATCCCGTGAGGGATCTCGTAAGTGGTGGTGCACGAAAGGTATCCCCACTTGACATTATTACCCCAATAGATGCAACCCGACTTTTTGTTTTTGGTCTATAAATTAGTTTGTAGTATTAGGTTTCTTGTATAAGTTCTGAACTTAGGGTTTTATTTCTTTATTTTTATTTTTATTTTTAAGCTTGAGTTTACACTTTAGTTTAGTTAATTTTTATTATTATTCTTATTGTTTTTTTTTAATTTATTTATTCATTGCTTTAAACTGTTTATCATCCAAAATTTAGTTTAGTACTACACACATAACAACAAATAATTGGTTTCAATAATCAGCTCACTTAGTCTAATTTAGTTTACTTTGTGATTTTGTTTCATTAATTTCTATTAGGCCTTTTCTGATAAAATAGGTCCTTTACCTTTTGTTTTTCGTAGTTTTTAATTAACTTGGAAAAATTGTAAAATTTAATTTTGTAGGACTCTCGAATGCTTCCCCTTAAATTTATCTTCATTGTTTAGAGACATTGTATCAAAACATCCTCGCTGCAAACCCCTCTTATTTTCACTTTCTCATCATTTGTGTCAATATAGACTAATCGTGAAAGTTGTTAAACTAGGGTTATTGGATGTTTCGGTCCACATTTTTGTCTCTTTTTAGCCATTTTGTACACATTTAATCATTTTTCACAACGCCACTAACACTTTTTAATGTGTTTTGCATGCATTTCCTCTGTCATTTTTTTCATTTTTGTGAAGATTAGTTGCAACACACTTCGCGCGTATATTATTCTCTCACGCTTGTTACAAGTGATCTTGAGAGTTAGAAACACAATTGTGTTGTGTTTCATTATTTTATTTTTTCATCCTCCTCGGAAAACTACTAACCCTCATTTGTAGGGTTTGCATTACGAAGACCACTCAACACCACTAACTACAAAGGTTGTCTTTGATCGTGAGCTTCAAACTACTCATTCTTGTGTGTATGGAATCATTGATAAATAAGATAAAATTAACATTTTTACACACTTTGTATTTGCAGGTTTGAATAAGGGATTAAACACATCCGCTATAATTATGGGAAGTATCTTAGCTTAAGCCATAAAAATCATTATGAGGATTACCACAAGAACCCCAAAGTAGTCAACACATTGAGGGAGTTGGTTGACAAAACAAGTACCCCCATCCCAATTGTCTAGTAAAACTTGTGAGATTAGAGTCACAGATAGTGGTGACCCCAGTGTGATTCATTTTGAGCAAGATCTTTGCTCAAGGTTTCAAAGGGGGTAAAGTAAAGCCGACAACTAGCAATAGCACTGCGCTCGCTCGGGTATATTGCTAACACCTAGTTGAGTGAACCACCTAGGAAGCCACACCTTGTCTTAGACAATCTAAGGTAGAGTCCAACTTTCACTTCACCATTTTTATTTTTCTCGCTTGTTACACAATTGTGTTTCGTTCTCGGCATTCATGTTTTCTCTCTCATCCATCTTGTTACTTTGTAAACATGTCTAAGTCTTGGGTTATAGACATCCATATCCACACTTGAGTACTTTCATCATTTTCATCTAAGTCTTGACATCGTGATACTCACTTTATCATAGTCAAACACCCTCTTGATCACCTTGATCTTTCATTGTTGTAAGTCTTAAGTTTAACATTATCTTGTTGAAATTTAAGCATTTCACTCTTATGTCATCGTATTGCACATCCACTTTTTGAATTGAAGACATCTTCTTTATCTCTCTTTCACACTCTTATGTCGTCGCATTTCACGAGATACTTTGTCGAATTAACAACCTCTTCAATATATTTCTTTTGTTATCTTATTTTTTCCTACTTTGCAATCACTTTGTTACTTTGTCGACATCCTCATCATTTCTTCACTTCTATTTTTAAAGTATTCATTTTGCTTTAATTTGATCTCACTAATCCATCACTTTTCCCTTGTCTCTTATCTCCACTTTTATGAGATTTGGACATTTTCATTGTCATTACCTCACTTCTTGCGATGACATTTCCTTTGTCATTTTTAGTACCCCCTTTTCTTTTTGTGTTTCCTTTTTGAACATACTTTTTTAAGAGTAGACATCTTTCATCGTCTTCTTAAGTCTTCTCTTTTAACACACTTTTTGTTAAGAGTTAACATCATTCATTGTTTTCCTAAGTCTTCTCTTCTAGAAATCCATCTTGTTAAAAGACGAGAAAACTCATCACATTTCCTAAGTCTCTTCCCTTAACACATTTTTGTTAAGATTTGAGCATCGTCCATCGTGTTTTAAGTCTCCTCTTGTCGCACTCACTTTGTTGCAAGTTGAGCACACTAACTTCTTTCATCTCTTCCCTCTTTATGTTCACTTTTGTAAAGGGTCATGAAGTCATTCAAACCTCTTCATCTTTCTTAACACTCATTTTTTTAAGAATCATCTAAACTAACATTTCAATCCATCTTCCACCTTAACATCACTCATTTTGTTAAGTGTTGCAAAGTCCACCTTCTTCGTCACTCTTATCACTCATTTTTATTAAGAGTTGATCACGTCCACCTTGTCAAGGCATCTTCTCACTTAACATCCATTTTTTTAATGAGTAGAGCACATATGACCTCATCTAGTCCCTTTCCTCTTAGCTCTCATTTTGATTAAGAGTCGAGCAATCAACTAACCCTTTTTGCCTCTTCCCTCTTAGCACTCATTTTTCTAGGGTCGAGCTTTTCATCTTTTTCCCTCTTCCATCTTAACATTCACTTTGCTAAGGGTTGAGTTTTCTATCACACCTCTTCTTGTTCCTCCCCTCTTTCAAAAATGGTGGGAACATGACATCATGATTATAGTCCTTTTTGATGGGAGGAAAGAAATCCTTTCCATATCATTTCGATGAAGAGGATGAAGACCAACTTCAAAATCTTTCCATATATGCCACTTTACGAAAAAACAAAGACCAATTCATTCTTCATCTCCTCGCAATGGGAGTAAGATTTCCCTCGAGACTTTGATGAGGATGAATTGAAATCCTAAAAGGACAACCTAAATCCCTAAGGGTCCACCATTTGATTCAAACAAACATGATGATGAAGGACCAAGTAAAACAAATGTTGATAATAAAGGAAAATCTAATGCTTTGTCCTCTAATCCCAACCAAGCCTTGCTTGATCAAATCAATGCAATGAAGAAACAATTGGCTCATGTATCCTCTAAAGTCACTAACAATAATAATAAATGTATCAAACACACAAAAAAAAGTGACGAAACCTTGAAGCCTCATTTTGAGACCAATAACGAGAACAATGATCATATGAATGATAAGTCACCTTTTATCCCACAAACCAACTCACAATTTTCTCAAGAGTGGCTAATGATGAAGGACACTATCTTAGGAATGCGAAACAATGCAAACAATTCAATTTTGCTGAATTGTGTCCATACCCTTTCGACATGGACATCTTATGCTTATCATTCCCACACTTTGTCGAGATGCCCAAATTTGAAAAATACAAGGGCAAAACCGATCATAGAGAGCATGTCAAAGGTTATTTCATGGCATGCCAAGAGGCGGCTTACAACGATATCTTTATCTTGTGCCTATTTTATAAGAGTCTAGGCAGACAAGATTTGGGCTGGTTCTTACACCTTCCAAATGGATTTCTCAAACTTCACGAACCTCTCTGAGAATTTCATCAAACACTTCTCTTTCAACCTTGATTCTGAAATAACCATGATGGATTTGTGCAATTCCAAACAATGACAAAATGAGAGATTTACACAGTTCTTACAATGATGGCGAGGAATCACAAGTCATATCTCATGTTCAATCCCTAAAAAATAGATGGTTAGAATTTTCATCTCTAGCCTTAACGATGAGTTATCCTTTCATAGGAAGATGCACCGCCTCAATAGTTTTGAGGAAGTTATCGAAAAGGGAACTCAAATCGAAAAAGACCTTATTTATAAAAGCTTGATCAAGTCTCATTATAAAGACAATGGGCATAATTATAATCATAATAACAACAACAACAACCCTAACACTTCTCACGATAAACCTAGGTACATCAACCGCAACCAGTAACATTGTCAATGATGGTGTCACGATAATCACAACGTGCAAAACTTACGAAAAACCAATTAAAATAGATTAAGTCTAAACCATCTATCACCATTCCAAAAAGAGAAAATTTTCCTCCTCATGATTACAACTAAAGACAATATACGTCTTTGGGGAATCTCTTTCAAGCATCTTGAAATAGTTGGAAAGTGCCAATATGGTCACTTATTCTATAACGCAACCCTTCCCTGAAGATGAGTCTAATTCAGGTTGGTATAAACCTAACACATATTTTGATTTTCATCGCATAGATGGTCATCAACTAGAAAAGTGCAAAAAAATTCACAACTACATCCAAGACCTAATTGGCAATGGAAACATAGTGGCTGGAGACCTACCACCTAACCATGATATAAAGGAAAAATATCACGAACATGGTGAATCCTCAAACAATGTTGATTATAAGTCCATCATTTCCTATATTGATGACATCACTCATTGCACCATTGAAAGTCGATTTACACCTCTTGGAGAAAGTCTATCCAGTGCCTTTCAACAACTAGTAAAGGCTAACATGATTGAATATCCACCTACGAGACCCTTTTCTGATGGGGAACCTAATCCTACATTGTAAAATTCATCTGAATATTGTGAATACCATTGCACACACACGGCCACTCTACTTATAATTATACACATATTTTTCATTATGTCCTAGACTTAATTGATGATGGAACCATCTCTATCAAGCTCAACGATGAAGCTCTTGTGACCGATGACATGTTAACTTTCACAACTTTAAATGAAGATTTGAATGTTGTCCCCACTTATATGCATACTAACATTCAACGAGATCATGAAAAAGGTCAAGTATCTCTCCCTCCAAACCAATCTATCTCTTCTATATTTTTTTTTCCTTTAGTCCAAATAAGCATTGAACCTGTTTTGGACAACCTTATAACACCTAACGAGAGCTTGAATTTTCTCCAAGACTCTCTTTCAACCCTTGACATAATAGAAGAGGGTCCTTCATCAAGCACAATTGATCTTGATTCCATTCTTCCCATCTTGGATCTCAAGCTGGCATCTCTAGTCTTGTTGTTGAAATAGAACCACAACAATCTTGAACACTTGCAATGATGCAACCTTCATGTCCAGATATACCTCACACGATCAATCTTGCATGCATCTCATCAATGATGTTTCCTACTTGTTAATGCATTTACATGTGTACTCTTTATGAGATATCCATACCCAAGAATGTCCTTATATAACCTTTTCATGTTTTAATTACCAATTTATTATCGAATCAACTAATTCACAACCTAGATGGAACAACATTGAATATCTCCTCTCTATGGCTTACAAGGAACCCTAGGTATACATCTATAGATCCATCCTTCTTTCCTCACACTCTTTCACTCACGGGTGAATATGAATCTCAACATATCTTCCATATCAATAATCCCCTTCTAACATCACATAGGTCTTTCGATCTCATCTAATCACACATCCCTTAACTTGGAACATGTCCACCCAAGTCTAGTACTTTAGGACCCATTGAATCATTTGATTCACTCATTTTACTTGGAACTTGTGCACCTAAGTCTCATACTTCAAGACTCATTGAATCCTTTGATTCAATCCTTTGACTTGGATCCTTTTTGCCCAAGTCTTGTATCATAGGACTTATCAAATCTTGATTTCCACCTTTGAATTGGATTTCATCTACCTAAGTCTCGTATTACAGGTCTTATCAAATCTTAATATTTCCACCTTCGACTTGGATTTCATCTACCCAAGTCTTGTATTTTAGGACTTATCAAATCTTTGGATTCCCCCTCTTGAATTGGATTCATTCGCACAAGTTTCATATTTCAGACCCTTCAAATTAAATAAACATGGACTGTTTCTCAATGAGTCCATTTGAAGTTCTCATCTACTAAAATTTAGAAAACTTAAAAATCATAAAAAGATAGCAAAAATTTGTATTAAAGCACTATTTTCCAAATGGAAACGAAAATTTGTGTACTGAAATAATGTTAAGCGTTCCATCTATTGGAAGCTACCTTAATCATATTGTTATCCAAATAAATCTCCTATTTATTTAGACAACTTGCATACATATTAAGCTCGAGAGATCTTCATTATAGACGCACGCATACCTCGGTTATCTCCTTGGCACATTCACTTGGTCACTGTTTCCTCGTGCACCCTTGTGTGTTTCCCCTTCTCCCCTTTCCTTTTCCTCTTTGTTCCACTCTTACCTTGCATGTATCTTTTGCACATTCATATTCTTCCTAGAAGCTATTCATCCTATGTGCACACCTTGTACTTGCTTGAATCGCCTAAGTCCTGGCCCTCTCGTGCACCCCACACATTACCTTGTAATAGTTACACCTTGACCATATGTTCTTCACTCATTAGTTTTCCCCATTTCCTCCACGCACACTAAGATTACGCACACCTTCCTTCTGCCCTCTTCCCGTGCCTCATTCTTTCACGTGCACCCTCCTCTACGTCATTTTGTAGCATGTCATTCGACACACTTGAGTGTGCCACAAACAACTTGTCAAAGCACGCCATTGGGCACCAAATCCTTAACAAATTAATGGGTGATAAGTGGTAGAAATGACAAGAACATTTACATAATTTGTCATCCTTTCGGTTAATCTGCATGCACCATGTGTCTTACGTATCTGAGGCCCCCACAGAAAACTTCGATAGCCATATCTTTTGCTACGGACCTCGATTAACATGCGCCTAGTCTCATCGACAATCTGTTGACATAGGCTATAATGTTAGATATTCAAATTCAAATTCTTGGCAAATCTGGAAGGTGAGAAATGGTAAAATGTTGTTCTAGACATTAATGAACATATTTTATTGCTCCAACCTCCTTGTTTGATACGATCTGCCCTTCTTCTTTCTCCAATCGCCAAACATACTTGGGAAGCACATTTGAAATATTTTCTAGAGGATTTGTAGACATTGAATGTTTCTTGTTGGTGGTTATATTTCAAATTCAGATTTTCCCTCCTCTTCTTCTTCCATGAATTCATTTATAAATGTAAGAGTTGGGCTCATTTGTTATGTTGGACATTCTAGATCCTTACGCATTTTGCTAAGGACTTCATATTTTCTGTATTTTGAGTCGCATACCTCTAGATTTGGCTCGTGCATGTGGATATCGGCCTCTTTCACCATTGTAACAACTATGTGCATTTCTAGAAGTAATGGAAGCATTATTTTGTGACTATTCTTTGTCCTAACGTGTTTGTATTCCTTCTTCTTGCCTTTTATTTTACATTGAGTGCTTGTTGTGTCATTCTACGTCCCTTGCAGTTCCTTTCTAGTTGTGTTCCATGAAACTGATCTAGTAAATACGTTTTAGTTGTGTTACACATGCCTAGCCTTCTTTCACACATTTCCCTTCATTTTCACTCAGAATAGATAGTGTTCATCCCTCTTTTCTAGTGCTATCACCTTTTAGTGTAGTTTCCTTTCATGTTATCCTTTTATCCTTGGTCCCTTGGCATTATTAGCTTAGCCCTCCTTTTAGCACTAGGAGTAGCAGTAGTAGTAGAAATAGATAGAGGAACTGGCCTTCTTCAAAGATCTATCTCAAGTGCACAAGGTCCCACAACTTGGAGATGGTTCCATTGTTGTCTCAAACAACTCGATCCTTCTAGATCCGAGACACGGGTGCAAGTTTGATGACCAATAGTTTCTGGCATGCCCGGTGGGACCAATAGTGAAAGATTAAATTTCATATTACTAAGTTTTGGTGTGTGAACTTAGTATTTCCAGCCTTTGGAGGCTTATTTCAACACACCTGCCAACATTTCTAGAGCTCCTATTCTGTAGTCCTGAGTGCCTTTTATGAGAAGAGTGCATATCAGACAAAGTACTGCAACTGAAGGATCCTTTGAATACCTCTATCTTTCACTAAGAAACACACACATCGATCTTACGCATGCATCCCCATCTCTAACGTGCTATGCACACTCTACTCCTCCCTAAAATCGACAAGTGTGCCCTGCCATTGTGCTTTAACCTTGTCATCCTCCAAGGAACTTCGCCAACTTCACTGGTGGAAGCCCATTCAATCTCAATGCTCAGCATGATATGCCAACGACCATGCTCAAAAGTATTCCATACTTCACGGGAGAAAATCAAGTCACCCTGTTGAACACATTCAAGATGTGGCCAATGTATGCTCTGTCTATCTGATTACACATGATGATGTTGCTTTATCAGTTGCTCACAACCTCTTTCAAGGGTAAAGCACTCCAATGGTACCATGTCCTAAGACCTGCATCTATTACTACTTGGGACAAGCTTGGAATGAATCTTTGCAATTACTTTGAAGATAAATCAGATCATTTATCACTTGTGGAACATCTGACTACAAAAAGTGTGCACCCAACGAGCAGATGACTTATTTCAACATTAGATTCTAGAAGACTTGGGACATAATTCCTCACGTGGTAAGGTCTATAACCTAGCATGCTTTCTTGTACTATTTAAGGGATTTGAATAGTGACATTTCAGTCATGATTCAATCCATGGGAGGTGGATCCTTACTTGCTACACACAACATTGCAATAAGGGCGAAAATAGTCTCATCTAGGTTGGTAAGTTGGCACCTAGGCCTCCTACACCCTTGTTCTGGAAATGTCTCCAATGCCCCAACCTTCTATTGCTCCAGTTCCAGTGCAGAGCACACAACCAGTTGCATCTACATCCTACTCTCTTACACAACAAAAAGAAGATGATGAATTGAAGGACCTAATTATAAACTTGTCCAACAAGGTCATGTCATTAGAAAAATAACAGGGCTCAAGCTTACAAAGGCGGTTTCAATCGTGCAAAAGCCAAAACAATCAACCTTGGTGAAATCAGTATGGGAATCAAAGTACGAAAAAACTAGCAAAATGATAGATGACATGCTAATTCACACTTTCCTTTGCAATTTATTCCTCTGCACAACCTCTTCCAATGCCCAACACAAGCTAGGAACTTGTCCCAGTCCAAAACAACTTGGTGCAGGAGTTTGAGTGGTGCTTTCCTTGCAATATGCCTCATAGCCAGATATCATTGCACTAATGCTATACATGCGCAAGCCTACATGATTCATAACACTTCCAGTTGTGAACCTTGAACGAGTGCACCAGAGGTAGATAACCAAGAAAAGCTAGAAGTTACCTAGAGGAAAATTTGATTTTCTTTGGCATTGAGGAATTCTATGTAATCAACCAAGCTACAAATGACACAAGCAGACCATGTGCCCAAGTTGCGGACAACACAAGATATAAGAAGAGAATGCTCGAGTCTAGTGCGTAGGTCACAATTCCAACAACAAAAACAAACCCTCAAAAGTAAAAGGAAATAGCTAAGACATCTAGTAGTAAAAGCACTCAAGTGCCCACACTCGAGGCTCCACGCAAAGCTCCTCCAAAAGTGGCACGCGCCCTCCTTTGGTAGGTCAAGCCTCTGCGCCAGCTAAGGTTCCTACCTCTGTACTCAAGAAACCAAGCAAGGATGTTGTTGTTCCTCAAATGCACAAGTCAATGGGTTTTCCATTCAACATTGTGGACTAGATGAAAAAGACAAACATAAATGTTACAGATGTGCATGCCCTCACCATTCCATCCCACATGACTTATTGCATGAAGCTCTGACGCATCTCCCGCATGCTGATCCAACTAATCACAAGCCACATGCTTCTATCAACATTTGCCAAGAAGAGGAGAAGAAAGCAAGTAATTTTGTTAAAACCCCACCCTTCTATATGTCTTTTATAATAGGAAAACATCTTATCTATAACTTTATGATTGAATCAAGTGCTAGTACTTCTATCATGCCTAAAAAGATTGTTGATGTCTTAGAACTTAAGTATAGTCCCCTGACAAAAGGAGTATTGTAACTCTATGGTTCAGCTATCACTACCCTAGGAATCATCATGGATCTTGAGCCAACCCTCCATGCATGTCCAATTCTAACAATAACTCAAGATGTGTCAATCATTGATCTGCCCCTTCTGTTTGCCTTATGTTTGTCAAGAGATTTTACTGCTAAAGTGGGTGGTTGTCTTCTGATTGGTCCCATATGTTACTCAAGACAAGGTATGGTACCCAGTTTACCATACAAGCTGAGCCAATATTTTCTTATCATGTAGAGTCATATTTCTCATCCCCTCTCTAAGCCAATTGCTTGATCCAAGAGGAAAAAAATTCGGTTTACGAAGAGCAACCTCTTCTACCTTTTATTCCCGATCTAGTACTTGATGCGTGGGCGAAAGGCATCGTAAATTTGAACCATATGCTGAAGAACTGGAAGCTTATGAAATAGGGCTTGGTACCTAATACATTCTTGAAGAAAAATTTATGTTGTCATGCACGCTTAAGCAAAGTAAAGAGAACCCTGGTCTATGGAAGTTATACTTTGATGCATCCAGAAGTAGAAACGACGTGGGAGCAAGAGTCGTTATCATTACCTTGAGGATGAGAAATTCTTCTTCACTCATAGGTTGCAGTTTACATGTTCTAACAATGTGGCAGTAGTATGAGGCGCTGGTGCATGGTCTACTTATTGTTGAAAAGAAGAAGATTAAGGCACTATAGATCTTTGGAGATATTGAATTGGTTATCCACCAAGTCACCAACAAGTGTCAAACAAAGAATAAGATTCTCAAAGCTTATAAACATAGAGTTTGGGACCTCTTTGAGAGCTTTGATGCTCTAAATATGTAGGTGGTGCCGCGTAAAATGAATAAGGAAGCTGATCAAATGGTCACGCTTGGTTCGCAATTCTCTCCTACTAAGGACTTTGTCAAAGGAAACACTCAACACATCAAGATGGTGATTAGACCATCCATTCTAAATAACAACACCACTTGGTAAATATTTGTGATGACGTGCAGATCGTCTAGTTCATTCAAAATGAAGCCGAGTTCTCATCAAGTGTGCAAGTGACTTGCATAACAACTATAGTGACCAAGTAATACTATCAAGACAAACAATTTCTTTGAAAGGGATGGTCACCTTAGAACAAATTTTTAGCCTTGATGATAAGTTCAAGTGTGAAGAAAATTATATGCGTGCCGCACAAGAAGACTACTCTCTAGTCACTATTGCATGTGGAAAGGAACTACTACTCAGTAAAGCTTACGTGCATGATGAAAAGCAAGCCTTCGTCTCTCTCTCTCTCTCAAAAATACAATGATATCTTCTCATGGGAGTATGAAGACCTCAAAGGTTTTGATCCAAGTGTTACTCAACACTCCATTGACCTTGATCCTGGTATCAAGTTCGTTAGATAAAAGCAATGACCAATCAATCCAAAGATAGAGCCCCTCATGAGAAAGGAATTATCCAAAATCATTGAGGTGAAGATTATTTTTCCCATTAAGTACTCTACCTAGGTCGCGAATCTAGTTTTCTTGGGCAAGAAGAATGGTGAAATTAGACTTAGTGTTGATTTCAGAGATTTGAACAAGGCATCTCCAAAGGATGATCATAGTTTGCCTTGATGGAGCATATTCTACAGGTTGTGGTAGACACAAAATATTTTCAATGTTAGATGGGTATTTAGGTTTCAATTAGATCCTGGTCAAGGAAGAAGATGAATTCAAAACAACGTTTACAAACAAGTGGGGAACATATGCATATCAAAAGATTCCCTTTGGTCTATCAAATGTAGGTGTAACATTTTAGCATGCCATGGACATTGCCTTCAAATGTTACATCAATGAGTTCATCTTGGTTTACCTTAATGACATTATAGTCTTCTCAAAGCAGAGCACAAATCATATGGCGCACCTAGAAAAAGTCTTTGAGAGATGTAGAAAATTTGGGGTATCCCTTAACCCCAAGAAGTGCAATTTTTACGTGGCACAGGGTAAGATTTTGGGCCATGTGGTTTCAAATGGTGTCATCACAATTAATCTTGAGTGCATTTCATCCATCATAGCTCTTTTCCTCTACAAGGCGCACAAAAAGGCCTTACAGTCCTTCCTTGGTAAGATTAATTTTGTTAGGCATTTTATTCCTAACTTCAGGGACTGGTAAGGCCAATCACCTTGATGATAAAGAAGGACATAGCTTTTAGATGGACAATAGAAGGAAAGGAAAGCTTCAACAAAATCAAGCAAGAAATTACTTGTGTGCTAGCACTCATCAACCTAAATTACTCAAAGGATTTTATCCTTTATGCTTATGGTGTTGATACAAGTGTTGTTGTTTTCTTAACACAAGAAAATGAACAAGGGATGGAACAACCAATGGCTTTCTTCACTAGACATTTGAAGGATTATGAATTAAAATACAGTCACATAGAGAATCAAGTCTTCACATCATGCGTGCACTCAAGAAATTCAAGATTATGCTTTCCATAAATCATATCAAGGTGTTAGTCTCCCACTCTTCTGTTAGAGACTTCATCATGGGAGTAGAAATCAGTGAAAAGAGAACACGATGGGTGACCAAAATCATGGAATATGATGTGACTATCAAAGCCACAAAGCTAGTAAGAGGTAGCATGCTTTACAAGTAGCTTCTTTGAGGACACACACAATGAATCTGAGACTTCATTATTTGTTTATGAAACTCTCCAGGTGTGTAGAAATTGAGCGAATACGAGACCACGGCACGTGCGACTAGATGAAGGACATGATCACATTAATTTCCAGGGTGCATACCCTCTTGGATTAAACAAGGAAAAGAGAAGACATCTAAGGTTACAATCTATCCCTTATTTTTTGATTAATGGACTTCTCTTCAAGAAGAATCTTGATGGCATGTTGTTAAGGTGTATCAACGACACGCACTGACCTAAAAAAGTGTTAGCAAAATTTCATGATGGATTCTCTGGTGGACACTTCTCTACCAAGACTACAAAAATGAAGATCATAATGGCATGTATCTTTTGGCCTACTCTATTTTCACATGCACAAAAGTAGGTCACAAAATGTAAGGAATGCACCTTTTTTGCAAGAAAGAAGAGATTGACAGTGATTCCCCTTCGACCAATCCAACCGGATCAACTTTTTGCATAGTGGGGTCTCAACTTCATAGGCATGATCAATCCACCTTCAAGTGTTGGACATAAATGGGTATTGGCAGCTACAGAACTACTTTACCAGATGGACAAAAGTGATTGCGCTTAAGGAATCAACTGAGTCAGTCATCCTTGAATTTCTCAAAGGTATAGTCGCAAGGTTTGCAATTCCTCAAACCATTATCTTTGATAATGAAAAAGCCTTCCTTGGCACTAAAATCACTAATTGGGCTCTAAATTTGGGCATCTATTTGAAGACTTCTTCCAACTATTACCCTTAAGGCAATGGTGCAGAGAATCAACAAACAAGAACCTGATTAAGATCATGAAGCGCATGATGAACATTAGCCAAAAGTAGTGGCATACAAAGGTTACACATGCGCTCTGAGTAGATAGAATCATAGTTAAAAAAGCAATAGGAACTTTGGCTTACAAGCTTATCTATGACAAAGAGGCTACCCTTCCTTTGATGTTGGAGTTAAACTCATTGGTGCTTACCCAACAACTGGAGCTCGAAGGCACATACCAAAGATAAATCAGAATGACAGAGCTACTTAATCTTGAAGAGTCAAGGAACTCTGCCATGATCAAGCTAAAACAACATCAACAAATAACAATGAAATGGTTTGACATAAAGACTAGGCCTCAAGCTTTCAAAGTTGGGGACTTGGTCTTGAAATGAGATGCTAACAGAGCTAAACCAGGGCCCAATCAAATTTTGATGCACTTTGGAGTGGCCCATACATCATCAGTTCATACAAGGAGGCTAACTCTTTCGAGTTAACTTATCTTGATGGAGGCGCGCTGAAAATTCTAGTAAATGGGATCCATCTCAAACCCTTTCATTAATTTTTTTGCATCGTTTTGTACATATTAGAATAGTTTCAATTCTTTCAAGTGTGTCACGCTCAATCATTTTTTTATACATAGTTCTTTCTTCTCACGTGATTCCTGCATGCACTCTTCTTTTGCTTCCAGGGTGACGGTCTTCTTTAAGTAATTTACAGGGATCTAGAGTAGAGTCAAGAAATGATCCTTCAAATGAATTTCAGGGGTGGTTCTTCAAAGCTAAAAATAAGAATTTCATGATTACATAGTAGACTCCATGCCTAATGGATGCTTTAGGCTACTGATCTCCTTCATCTAGTAGGCAGATGGCCCCAAAAGTTGCCAAAACTATTATCCAAATAACTCTCCTAGTTATTTGGACAACTTACATACATATTCCGGCTCATAGATCTTCATTGTAGTTGAGTGCACCTAGGTTGTCTCCTTGGTGCATTCACTTGGTCACTATTTCCTCACACGCCCTTACATGCTTCCCCTTCTCCCCTTTCCTTTTTCCTTTTCCTCTTTGTTCCACTCTTACATTGCGCATCTTCTACGCATTCGCCTTCTTCCCAACAACTATTCATCATGCACACATGCCTTACACTTGCTTTGATCGGATAAGTCCCGCCCCTTTCACATGCCTGCACATTACCTTGTAATAGTTGTGCCTTGACCATACATTCACCTCTCATCATTTTTCCCCATTTTCTCTGCACATGCTAAGATTGCACACACCTTGCTTCTACCCTCTTCCTATACCTCATTCTTCTATGCATGCCCTCCTTTGTGCCATTATGTGCCATGTCATGTGACACGCTTG